>FIZV01009735.1:0-10530 GCA_900050545.1 Trionymus perrisii | reverse complement strand
ACGAAAAATCAATCGAAAAAAATTGAAAAAATTTCCAGGGATGACCCATAGTATGGTCCATCATCCCTGCAAATTTGAAAAAATTTGGTTGAGAAACGTAGAAAATGGAAATTTTTAATGAAAACCCACATTTTGGGAACATTTAGGGCCATAGATCGGGCTATGGGTGAGGTAGGGGGCTGAAATTTTTACCAGCGAGTTTTTAGACCATAAGGGCCAACTTCCGCTAAAAAGTTTCAAAATCCCAGCCGGGGCCCGATTCACCTATCTTACCTGGCTACCCTCTTTCAATTTTTTAAAGAGGATAATCATTCTCATTGTTCAACATTTAAAAATTTTCAAGTTGACACACCTTCGAAAGAAATGCATCTACACCCTTTACCTTCGTGTATATCATGTTGTTCCTCCTGAAACTGACACAACCTAATGAAAAAGTTTCAGCTATGCTTTTACTACTTACCTATTTAAAAAGCTAGGCTATTTCTAATTAAAATCTCAAATCTATATACACTCATTGTACATAATTTGTAGCGTGCATGGTAACCACGAGCGTGAGAGATTAAAATTCAAAGGGGGTGGAGGCTTGACCTTTTGTTTACTCAAAATGGTTTCTACGAAAGTACGTAGACAAATATTTGAACACCACCTACAACAACTTGTTTTGAAACGTTCCCTTTGAAATATAAAGTTGGAGTAGATCGTGTCTTCTTTCTAAAGCACCATATCGGTATAATCTTCGTTCAAAGGTCAAATTGTAGGTACCTATTACCTACCTACTCGCGAAGGGAATAAGGTACCTGTTTCACCAATGGTTTGTTTTCAAAACAGGTTTCCCAGAGATAAGAAGTGCTTTGTAAAAGTGTCCATCTTCCTTCAGAGTTTTCCTTTTTGTTGTAGCGTTTGCCTTAGTAGAAGTACTCTATCCTCTATCGATCGTTCATTTAACTAAAAATCATAAATGAAAATCCTCCCCTAAGAGAAGTTGAACTTCACCATCATGTAAGTAAATACTTGTAGAAGAATTTTGCAATTGCGAAATATTTAGAAAAATCACATGATATAGTCGGCAATTTTATTTATTTTTAATTTATGCTATAGCGCCACGCACGTGCCTACTGCCTAGCGATACGTCAATCGGCATATAGGCAATGTTGATGCTTCTTCTTCAAAAATATGTTTAATTTTTAAAATGACGAATGCACCTGTGGTAATGTTAAATTTCCCGGTGCGAATGAGGTGGGGATTAATTGTAATGAAACCGACGTTGTACCTACATGTAATCGTAACTTCGCAACGTCGACATTGTATCGTTCGCGTAATCATGTTCTCGAGTAGAATTTCAACGTACACTTTATCCCGTTGACTTGAAAATTTTGCCGCCAATTAATGCAGTTTCTCAAATCATTTACTAAGAAACTAAGGCATTCGTTGACGCGTGCTTTTCCATGTACGAGGTTCGTATTTCTCTATCCCATAGCTTCTCTGCATACTTGGCTTTTTAATCGCTCGGTATGTTAAGAATGTCTAGACATTCCTAGCCCAACGTTCGATTTCCTTTTTTTTTTACTCCAGTCCTAGATCATATTTCGCGTACCTATAAAAAAACGATCGCATTATATGGACGAGTTTATCCACGGTTTTGTGATGTTTGTCTATAACCTTGGATAAGGAATTCCTTACGAGATGTAAAAATTCTTCTCGCATTGGTTCGCTGTTATTGTTTTTCATCCTAGGCCAACGTATTGTGTTGCCTTAAAAAATATTTATGTCTTCTAATTTGGGGAAATATCCACGCTGCTTAAGTGCGCGATTTGAGAATTACTGCTCTGACTGGGAAACGAGCGCGAGCTGTTGCTATTCTTATGGTTATCCTTGACTTTGAAATATTTCATGTTGAAGGTATTCGCATTATTTTGCTTTTGCGATAAATTCGTCAACCTGAAGTGTTGGTGCTCTGGTCATGTTAACCTGCCTGGGTTGTCATGGCAGATATACATGAGAGTAGGATCGACTTGTAGTGAGTTTTCATGTTGAGAAACTTACTCAAACTTTGAGGGAATCAAAAATGTAAGGCTACTATCTTGTAGCAAATTAAATTTCCCATCAAAAAGGTTCTTTCAACTTTTTGCCTAACTTTAATATTTCAGCAGCTATGAGAGAAAAATAATTATATCAAGATACTCCCAAATGGGAAAACTTAATAAGTTTATCGTTTTTCTCGCATAGCGCCTGAATTATTGAAAGTAGGCAAACAGTGAAGAGAGCCTTTTTGAAAGAAAATTGAATTCGTACATGGTATGGTAATACTCTTACTTTCTTTATTAACTAGAAACGAAGTGCACTTTCTTTCCTTTGAGTCAAAAAAATGATAAATTTTTGATTTTTCTCGCATAGCGCCCGAAGTATTGAAGATATGCAAAAGAAGAAGAGGACCTTTGTGGTCTAAGATTTAATTTTCTACAAGGCAATGATCCTACTTTTTTGATTTGATCACAATTTGAACCAATTTCTCAACATGGAAATTCAAACTTTGGGTACGCGGTACTCCCCTCGTGTAAATCTGCCATGATAACAATGGCAGATACCATTAGTTTTTTCTTCATTTCAAAGGTACGTCTGTATTTCGAGTTCTAAGCGTATTCGTATTTCATTGTATTTGTTGAAGAAGGCAACTTTTCATCGTTATAGAACAATTTTTTCTCTTCAAGTTTCGGTCGCGAGTGTGTACTTGATGTGACTTTTAAAAAATAAGGCGCCAAATCATCAAACTGAGGTGATGTGAAATCGCAGAAGAATACACTGTTGTGATTCTTAGGACAAAAAATAGGTTATTTATTATTTCTTGAGATAAGATTTAGTTAGGTACCTATTCTTAGAAAAAAGTACCTAATCATTACATAAAAAATGATCCGACATTTTTAATGAAAAAATGTAAATATTCTGAAATATTTACTGAATACTAAGAAAGCGTTCTTTGAACCTCATTTCAATGAATAAAAATTTAGTACTGATAGAATGTTTGAAAATCATATTTCTAGCGATTCATACAACTAAAGAATACTTTGAGCTAAAAGCTTCCCCTCTTCTATAATAATAATTAGTTTTGCCAATTTCAATAAAAAACACTTGTGTTGCTTTCCTCCAAGTTGTGCTGCAAAATTCTCCAAATGATATCAAATTAAAAAGAACCCACCTCTCTGCATGTGGATCTCAAAGACAATCTGCAAAGTGCACAGAAATTACCTACATTATACAATACTCGAAGACCAGTTTTCAACACTGCCGTAAAATACTGTGAGGGTAGGTAAGGTGGAGGGAAAAGTAGCTCTGTTAACGTCGATTCGACGGCCAATTGGATAAAAAGGCAGCATGCTTGATGACTCATCCGGAGAGACCTATACCTATACCTGGTATGTACTATGTAGTGTACTCCTCGAGACTTACCCGTACATTGCGTACATGTATACCCTACACACAAATATAATACGATTCTGGATGGTAGATTTATTCTAAAAACACATATTATTAGTGCACTCAAAAGATACATACGGACGCAGCGTTACGTAGGTATGCAAAATATTTGTCGTACTTTTGACGTCAAAGCGAACTGATAATGCTCGTGCAATGTGAATAGCACGCAGACTATGTAAATAATACACAGACATTTAGGTACAATATTTTAATTGTACAGATTATTATGTAGCATGACAACAAGTCTATCATATCCCTGGTTATTTTTTCTTCTTCCTATCGGCGAGGTGTGTTGTATTTTTAAATTTTTCATAATCACTGCCGTCTTATTAATTATTTCGCCCGAGTTGGTAAAAATTTTATGATTGAAATGGTATCAAGTAGTATGTCTATTGTCTAATGAAGTATGTACTATGTAATGTATGTAGTATGCCTACGTGCATACGTATTACATACGTGTTTGAAGTGAGAATGTTGACGTAATGATTTTTCTTATGTACTTTATTCCTATAGGCAGTTTTCAACGTTAGGCATTTAATTTTCGGGTTTATCTTATTCAACTATTTAACTATTTTTAAAGATTCATCAAAATTTTCCAATTTTTATTTTTAAAAACAATTGCGTCTGTTAAAATTGAGCAATTTTTTCAATCGTACAGTCTCACATGAAAGTTCCTCGCGATCAAAAGTGATTTTATGATCTATTCGTAATCTATACATGACGTTAAATCTCAAGGCCTACTCAATTTTCAAAAAATCTTCTCATCTATGCATCTGAGACCTCAATTGAAAAAATTTTCAAATAAAGATTGTAAGTAGATTGAAATTTTAAAAATAATTTTGGTTATTACAAAAATTTCGATAGGACTCCTCTTTCTTACGCAATTTTGCATTTGTATGAAAAATTATCTGGTGAAATGCCAAATTGGGGGAGGGGACCAATGAAAATTTTTATAATGAACAAAATTATTTCAAAGATCTAAATCAACAACTTTTTTTTGAAAATTTTATCAATTGGAGTCTTAGGAACAACTAAGTATTAGGAGAGGAGAAAGAGCCTTGAAAAATGGCGTATCCGTATGTTGTTTTATTGAATTTTCTGTCAAATTTCAATCGAATCAGCACTTTAGCAGTTCACAGAAATCATTTTCTTCCCGATTTCGACTGCACTACAAGCCATTTTTTTTTCTTCCATTCTTATACTACAACTTTTCAAAATATGTAAATTTAAAAAAAAATGCCAGTTATTCAGAAATTGTTCGATTTGCTACTTTTTCCAAAGTACATAGGTATTTACTTAGACCAAGTTTATCTAAAATTGGTAAATTACTAAATTTTTCAAAAAATTTTAAATTTGAAAATAGGTACGTAATTCCAATATTGCTCTTAACAAACTGGTATGATTTTCATTTTTTTGAAATTGGTCACCTGGTCAGTTTTTCAGCTTTGCCAATTTTTTGCTTACGATTCAATTACAAAACTTTTAAAATTTTCTATATATATATTTAAAAAAAATTTAATTTTTAAAACTTAATAGGCCTAAAAACTTGATTTTCAAAAAATTTTAGTCATTTTTTTTTAAATAACCATTTTTTTAACATTGATAAAAATGGAGTCTGTTATGGTGTTTCTCCCTGATGAACGACCGATTCCAATCCAAGATGGTCACATATTGCCAATTATTATGAACTTGAATAAATGAATAGAAAAAACAGAAGAATTTTTTCCTCTTAAAATATTTTAATCTATTCTTCAGCTGCTGAAATGTAACTTTCATGCTGTACCATAACGTCTGGCTGCCTCTGCATTTGAGGGGTAGGTATTTTTGTACGCAATCGTATTACGTATTTCGTTTATAATGTTTTGTTTTCTTCTATTTTATCTGCTGCTCTCCTGCTGCTCTCCGTTTGACGTGTTCAGCGAGTTGATTCGCGTAGGTTGAAATCCAGTAACCCCTTTTCAAATTAATGTTTTCATTTATCGATTTTTGAATGGAATATAACGTTGTGTTGATGTACCTAACTAGTAACTACCTACTACCTAGTACCTAGACCTACCTACATAAATTTTATGATATGTTTTTGATCGAATAAGCTTCCATCCTATATTTTAATTTTCCGTACCCAATTTAGATAGGTACCTACCTAGTACCTACTACCTACATCGAATGTAGATTATATGACTATAAAAGCAATTTTCTGACCAGTACTAACTATTAATTTTTTTTTCAAAATACAACCCAAACTCAACCCCTTAAACTTTCTCAGAAGATACTCTCGTTGTATGTACCTACTTTCGGTGTTTTTAAAAAACAAAAATCAGTTTCCTGTTCGTTATTTCACTGGTAGACTGTTATTGTTTTCATTATCTACGTACTACATTACGTAGGTGAAGTAGGTGTAAATGTTTGGGTATTCACGTTCAAGGTGCTTAGTCTACAAATGTTATGGTTATGGTGGTCTTCGTTAGGTACGATAAGGAAAGTAGTAAGTATTATAAGTAGTATACAACATATACACTACCATAGAAATATTCAAGTTCAATGTTATGACAATTGTAAGAACGGGGTCGTTGTAGAAACTGTACTAATTAGAACCAAGAATTGGGAGCAAATCGATTTTTGTTTGATTCGATTCACGCGCTCTTATTCATTTTGTAAGTCGATTTACATTTCATTTACTCTTCTTTTTCATTTATAATTCGCTGTTTAAACGCTCGAAGCCGAAATCGTTTCACTTCCTCGTCTTTTTCGCTCCCAATCCCTGATTGAAGTTGCGGGTATATTATAATTTTAATTTTACGTGATAGGCGAATGTAGATAGGTAGGTCTAGGTACAGTACACAGTACAGATTGTACAGTGCACAGTACGTAGACCTACGCCTGCCTACGCACATTAGGCATTACCAACGTATTACGTATTGCATTGCGATAACCTATCCAAAACACGAAAATTATTCAACGTGACGTTGTTCAGGTGGTCAAGTGTATTTATCTTTGACTACCATCCAGGTGTACATAAAGTGTTATTTACCTGTGTGGAGGTGGTAGATGGTGTTATGGTGTGATTGTTTGTGCAAAAGTTTTTCAATTTTGTTTCTCTTTCTCTCGCCTAAATGAATTACCTTGATATTTTATACCGATGAATATTTTAATTGTAGTTAAATCAATTTCGTATAAATTATGCTTTTGCGATTAATATACCACTTATAAAATCTTATCAACATGGTATTCAACGGTGCTAACGTAATACATGATTTTTATTGCAGAAAAGACGACGATACGCAAGAGAAAGAGGAATATGATGAAGTCGAGCAAAAATCCTATGGGTAAGCTGATTGATTTAAATAAGTTTTAACTATGGCGAATTTAGATTGTAATTTTCACCTCATTCGGTTACAGAGCATTATGTATCGAAGCAGGAATAGGCCAGCTTAGCATTAACCAAACTCCAACAAATATTACCGAGCGAACCGTCCAGAATAAACAAGGAAAAGAATGTGAACAAGCTGATTGGTTTGGTGGAATATTAGGATGTTTGAGTCCATTCTGCCTGTTTGTCGGAAAAGTTACTTCGGCTGAGGTGAAAAGTCATTTACAAAGTAAGCATCTACTTATCTGTAAAAAATTACAGAAAATTCTAGTTTCAGTTGAACTTTTATCATAAATGCTTGCCTGCTATTTGTGTTTAAATCACGTATCCCTGATAAGTTATTTGTTGAAATTGAAAATCGAAGAATTTTTGTGATAATTTTTGATAAAATATCATCACACGCAATATTTACCGGTGGCAATTTCCTTTTGGAGATGAAATTATGTAAATTGATAAGTTAATATGCTGAATATATCTGCAATTGAAATGAGAATTGTGTTTATTTGAGAAGTAAGTAATAGATATGTAAATAGGTATAAACAGAAACGACCTTCACCGTGACTGTAGGCAATGGTCACAATCAAAGTTCAAGTTGCAAACGTAATCTGTGTCCCTCTGTAAAATCACTTAACCTAGTTAACTTTTTAAATTCCAGAAGATGAATGGGAAATCGCATTTGAATCAATCAGCGACTTACAATGGCTAGGTTCAGGTGCACAAGGGGCCGTGTTCAGTGGAAAATATAAAAACACAACAGTTGCCGTCAAAAAGGTTCGAGATCAAAAAGAGACTGATATTAAACACCTGCGAAAATTAAACCATCCGAATATTGTGGCGTTCAAGTAAGCGCCATCTTGTTATGGTTCTTTGTCTGATACTTTCATTTTTTTAAAATTATACTTTTGTTTTTATAGAGGAGTATGCACACAAGCTCCTTGTTATTGTATTGTCATGGAATACTGTCCTTATGGCCCGCTATATAATTTATTAAAAGACGGAGAAGAAATCCCTCCGATAAGGTTTGTCACGTGGGCCAAACAAATTGCTTCCGGAATGAATTATTTGCATGCTAATAAAATTATCCATAGAGATCTCAAGAGTCCGAAGTAAGTGTATGAAATAAAACTCGAACCAATGTTTTACTATACCTACTTACAAAAAGTCAAAAATTAACTATTTTCGTTAAAATTTTAGCGTTTTGATCGGGCAACATGAAATCGTCAAGATTAGCGACTTCGGCACATGTCGAGAGTGGAATGAAATCAGCACCAAAATGAGTTTCGCCGGTACTGTGGCCTGGATGGCGCCAGAAATTATTCGCAACGAACCATGTTCAGAAAAAGTCGATATTTGGTACGATATTTTTCATATTTTGTAGTTTATACAAAACATCTAGTTCTAACTTGTAATATGCATAATTATTTCACGACAGGTCTTACGGTGTCGTATTATGGGAGCTATTGACATGCGAAGCACCATATAAAGATGTCGATTCATCAGCAATTATTTGGGGTGTCGGTAGTAACTCTTTGCATTTACCAATACCATCTTCGCTACCGGATGGTTTTAAATTATTAATAACCCTGTGTTGGAATCCGAAACCACGAAACAGGCCTTCCTTTAAACAAATATTGACGCATTTGGACATCGCATCTGAGACTGTAGTAAACAAGCCGCCGGAAGAATATTTTAAAATTCAGGTACCTCGATTGATCACTGTAAGTCAGAGATGTAACGATTAATACTCGATGCTGCATCGATTATTTTTGCTAAATAATCTGGAAATAATCGATTAATTGACGATTGATTGGTCCTCGGTCGCAGAATCCCACTGTTTTGTGATTGGTCAGTAACAAAATGCTAATCGCGCTTCTCTAGCCAAAATAATGAATTTCACAATATTAACAATGAGAGGAAAGGAACGGAATTGAAACTTTAGTATAGTGGGCGCAGAAGTCCGATTAGTCGATGATTAATCGATTATAGTCGTAATCGTTCCACCTCTGCTGTAAGTCACCGAGTGAGTTCTATGCCATCAAATTAACTCGTTTTTTTGAATTTTTTAGGCGATTTGGAAAGAAGAAATAAGACTCAGAATGATACATATTCAGTCTAGTGATAGTAATGTGATAAAATTCGAAGATGATCTCATTAAGAAGCGCGAAATCGAGCTAAAACACGCTCACGATATTCGAGAGGATTACGAACGAAAGTTAGCTCGAGCCAATGAGCTAATCAACGACTTGAACAGCGCCGTATTTGAATTTGAACAAAAAAAGCGCGATTTAATGAGGTAAGTTAAGTTGGCGTACTACATACTTTCCCAAGTTCGACTCGAATCGCTATTACGTAACTTTTTATAATACATATAATTGTGACATAATAGTATAAGTAAGTTTAATTACACCATATAGTAAATATGGTAGAAAAATTGTATTTTTGCCAAGTACCGGGGTAACGATGGATGCGACGTAAATGACCTACGTTTTAAACAAATAATTCAAAGTACATTCAAATTTTGTACCACCGATGATTCACAATTAGATATACGTGCTAAGTACGCACGCGATTAAATCAACGACATTTTAATGGAGTCCATCTCCGCTGAACTTATTTTATTTTTTGATCAGCGAAATCGTACTAATGAATTTAACGAATTCACACCGGCGAAACGTTTGTTATCGGTGGTGAACGATTTAAAGCCAGAATAAAAACGTGCCAAAATACGTGATATCATTTTTGTCTCGCCGTTAGCTGTTCTACGCAATACATTTGGCAGATTTGCCAATTTTATGAATAATTCTACCTGGAAATAGGCGTTTTGAATTTCTATAATTTTTCTTCTTCCGTTTGTTTCAAGGCGAGAAAAGCAACCGTCCAAGTTGTACCGTAAACGATGCTCACGTTCATCTGGTAAAGGCCAAGACAGAACAAACAAATTTAACAGAAACGAAATCGCAGCGCAGTACGAAACTAGTCTAGAAATGGCCAGAAAACAAGACAGAACAAACAAATTTAATAAAAACGTGACATTTTCATCTTTTTCACTAAATGATGCTAGTCCCGAATCATTATCAGACGATGTAAGTGTTTCGAATATGTCAGGATTGTCAGGGCCAACAATTAAGAATTTTCTTGGGGTGCAGCTGAATTTTTTCCAGAGTGGTGGCAGGTTGAAAATTTTGAATGTGAAAATAATTTTTTTCTAAAAAATTGAGACTTCCTTACTCCAAAAATATATCAAAAATTTTCATTTTTCAAAAAAATTGAGAGTGTTTTCTCTTTACAAAATTAAAAATCGTCTTCATTCCAAAATAATAAAATAATTTTTTTTAATTATATAAGATTTTTTTAATTGAAAAAATTTCTACTTGCCAGAAAGTTAAAAGAATTTTTTTTCTCACAATAATTTAAAAAATGTTCTTACTAGAAAAATTTAGAAAACTATTTATTTCAAAAGGAATGGGAGATTTTTGCTCTAAAAAGAATTGCAAATTTTTTTTTAATGAGAGATTTTTGCTTCAAAAGAATTTAAAAGATTTTTATACTTGATAAAAGTAAGAGATGCCTCTTCCTCCCATTTAATAATAAGGAATTTCTTACTTTGAAAAAATTAAGTGATTTTTTTCTCCAATAGGTAATTTAAAAAAAAAAAAAAAAAAAAAAAAGGGTTTTTTTAAAAAAAAAAA
>FIZV01009663.1:0-11231 GCA_900050545.1 Trionymus perrisii | reverse complement strand
AACTAAAAAATATTTAAAATTAAAAAAATGAAAAAAATCACATTAACTAAAATTGAAAAAAAAAATCTAATTAGAATTTTTTTTTAATTATTTAAATGTTCAAATTTTTAAATTTTTCTAAAAATTTCTGTTTATAAATTATATACTTACCTATACCTATCTAATTAATTATAATTATAGCACCACTGTTACCAGGTTTTCAAATTTTTAGCCTCCCTGCATTTCCCTTTTTTATTTCATTTACTTTCAATTAGGTACACAATTTTATTCACATTACCTACTCTTCATTCGCTTTTCAAACACTCGAAATTGTTTCACTCGCTCCTCTTTCTCGCTCTCAATCACTGATTTGAATATTGGATCGTTGATAAGTTTTTATTCAAAATTTGGCAATTTTTAAATTCATTAGATATTCATTGAATTCTCAAAATTTGATTAAACTTGAAAAATTGTAGGAAATTTGAAAATTATGTAAAAATCTGAATTTAAAATCGTATAGATACTTTTTAAAAATGGAATGAATTTTTACTAGGTAGTAGATGATAGTAGGTACTCCAATTTTGATCATTTTTTAATTTTAAAAAGGTACTGTTAGGAGGCCCTCCCCCTGCCATTCATTTTCCAAATATCTTAATACATAATAATATTTTTTTAAATCAGACAATGCGTCGAAAACCATCCGTGCAAGAAATACTGCTATGAAGAGTGCGGGGAGTGCGCTATACCTATAAAACGTATCCTACCATGTGGACATGAGATTACCTTGCGTTGTTTCGAAGATTACCTAAAATATGAATGTCAAGTGGAAGTTAGTGTTATTCTAGAACATTGTTCGCACGAAGTCAAAAAGAAATGTTACCAGTCCATGGATTCGGTCAAGTGTACTTTTCCTTGCGAAGATCGGCTGGAATGCGGACATCAGTGCGTTAAAAATTGTCATAAGACTAGTGATCCTGATCATTTGAAAGTGAGTGCTGTCACCACAATTGCAAACAAAGTGGCGCCATTCGTAAAGTAACCATTTTTGTTCCTTTTTTTCTACAGTACAAATGTCGAAAAGCTTGTGAAAAAAATGCCCTCAGATGCTCTAGACAGCATAAATGTAAAAAGTTTTGTTTCGAAAAATGCGGAAATTGTGACGTACCAGTTGCCTTTATTAATCTAGAATGCGGTCACCGTGCTGTTCTTAAATGCTCAGACGACCCTAATAAAATTAAATGTCTTGAACGATGCGAAAAAAAATGTCTAGAATGCAATGCTATATGTTCAAAAGCATGTTTCGAGGATTGCAAACCCTGCATGAATAAAGTTCG
The DNA here is from genome assembly GCA_900050545.1 of Trionymus perrisii. Taxonomy (NCBI): domain Eukaryota; kingdom Metazoa; phylum Arthropoda; class Insecta; order Hemiptera; family Pseudococcidae; genus Trionymus; species Trionymus perrisii. The sequence continues at coordinate 9,918 of FIZV01009663.1, read as the reverse complement.
TATTGACAATAAGACATATCTTTTCCACTAATCAAGTATTGGAAGATTTCAATATTTTACTCGTAGGTGATGAAGACCATTCCAGACTGCGGCCATAAAAAGGAACTTGAATGCTCGGTTGTTCCCGAAAGAGAATTATGCTGGGAAAAATGTGAGCGTAATGCACCTTGCGGCCATAAGTGTAATTTTTTTTGCAGTACAGAATGCTCTACCTTTTCATATTGTACAGAAAAAGTGAAATCTACCTGTGTACGAGCGTTATGCGGACATGGATTCGCCAATGTACCCTGCTGTACACGAGACAAAGGTATAAACGAATGTAAATTTTGTAAATTTTTATTTTATTCAGTGTACCTATATCAAACTTAGTTTTTTTTTTTTTTTAAATTCTGTTTGAACACAATTTTACAATTTTGTTAAATATAATTCGTCAACATTTCCTTTAAATTTTTTTTCAAACACACTATTCCAGTGTTTAGAAATTGCCATTTATTTCATTTAGGTGTCGTGATATTTTTTGCCTTGTTATTAGTATTGTTACTTTTTAAGCCCTTTTGGTTTTTTTATTAAAATTTCTGGTTAAAAAAAAAAGTGCTATTTTACATTAAAATTTCGAAATTGAAGAACATAGAAATTTCTTATTCCAAGAACTCCTAAAAAAACCAAAATGTGGTACATATTATTAGGCTCCCTTACTCTTATCGGTATAAATTGACTATTTTTCGAATTGAGCAATTTTTTTTGTCAATATAAATTTATAAGTTTGTGATAAAATCGTAACTTGAAAAAAAAAATGATTGAGTTTTCCAAAAAATATCGATTTTTGATTATACCAATAATTTGAAGAAAACGAATATACAAACATGGAAATATGATCGACTGGGCTTTAATAATTGTAGTGGCTGAATTTTCATTCTTAATTAACGCTCATTTGATTTTTTTTTAAAGAGGTTAATGCGGAAGAATTTCTTCAATTCTGCCCCGAACCATGTAACGAGATATTGAAATGCGGAGATCTTTGTACTGGAACATGCGGCTCCTGTTGGCAGGGCGGCGGCCGGTTGCATCAAACATGCGAGAAAAAATGCAGCAATGTTTTGGTTTGCGGACATAGGTAGTTGAAATAGTACCTATTTTAACCAGTTTTTATAAATTAATAATTGGGAATTATTTCAAATTCAAAACAGTTGCGGATTCACGTGCCAAAACATATGTCCACCGTGTAACAAGATATGCCAGTATTCCTGCAAACATTCGAAATGCCCCAATGATTGCGGAGTACCTTGCGTTTATTGCGAGGTAACCTTTGTCAAGTCAATTTCAATCAAAAATTCTAGTTGAGTTTACATTCACCGAATTTTTTTTTAGAAACAATGCGAATGGAGATGCCCTCATTTTAAATGTTGGTTAAAATGCGGTGATATTTGCAAACGTCCACCGTGTTACAAGCCGTGTCGAAAGAAACTGAAGTGTAAGCATTACTGTATCGGATTTTGCGGCGAGCCTTGTCCTCCTAAATGTCGTATGTGTGACGAAGATGAAGTAAAGACTATTCTGTTCGGAGATGAAGACAAAGACAATGCGCGGTAAGACCGTATTCGTGTTTCGAAAGTCTTGAATTATAAATGTGTAGTATTACCTATATTTAAAGTATTGAATGCTTTCAATGTTTTTTTGCAGGTTTGTTTTGCTAGTAGATTGCGGACATTTCATAGAATCTAACGCTATGGACGAATTCATAAACACGCCTGTGGAAAGGGGAGAGATAGTGTTGAAAGTATGTCCATTATGCAAAACACCTATCTCGAAAACTTTACGGTATATGAATCAAGTGAAGAAGTTTTATCAAGATATTCAAAACGTCGGGAATAAAATATATGGCAACGAAAGAGATACAAGGCAAATTCGCCACGTAGTAGCGCAACAACTGTACAATTTGGATTTGAAGAGCACTGAGTTATCTAGAGAAGGTAAATTTTTAAAATATCTTCTTATTTGTAAATTTATTTCCAAGGGAATTTCTCAACAAAAAAATTGTTTATAGATATAATAAAATATTCTTCAATCTTCATACTTTTTTACATTTTTTTTCAGAGATTTTTTTGTTAAATTTACAAATGGGTCTTGAATTTTTTTACAAAAATTTTGTTAAATATATCCTTAAAAATTTCCTGTAAAAAAATCTTTGATGCAAAAAAAAAAAAATCAGAAATTCTTTGAAATTCTTTTCAACTTTCTTTCGAATAAAAAATGTTTTGAGAGTATTTTATGTAGTTTTTTGATCGTATTTTCGAATTTAATTAATTTTAGGAAATTAATATTTTGCAAACATTTTTTTTTGAATTTTTTTTGAATTTGTGTTTTTTAGTTTAGTTTTTAATTATTTTTTTTAATAATTAAATTTTGGGAGAATTTTCAATTTTTCTCAGCTAAATACTTTTTTAAATAAAACTTTTTGTTGAAATAAATTTTTTACAAATTTTTGAAAAGATTTTTGAAAATTTTTACGAGAAAATTTTTCGTATCCATCAGAAGCTTTTGCACATTTTTTGGAAGAATTTTTTATTTTAAAAAAATGAAAATTGTTTCAAGGGAATTTTTGCTGAAAAATATTTTTTTATAAAGTGAAAATGTGTCTGTTTTTATTTTTTTTGGAAATCTGGGAATAGGTTGATTCTGCATGAAATTCAATTTTGGTAAAAAAAAAATAATAAATTGGGAATCATCTCTCATATTAAGAAACAACGTTACTGATAGATTGGAATTTTAAAAATACAAAATTTTGAAAATTTAACAATTTCTCATCTTTTTTTTTTCAAAGTGTGGGTTAGAACTCAACTTCGAGGAAAATGATAAATAAGGAATGATTTTATATAAAAGAGGAACAACTTCAGAATCAAAATTCAAAATTTTGGTCATTTTAAAAATTTTTGTATTTTTTCAAAAATCGAGGTGGTGTCCCAAGGTACTACTTGAAATTTACTTTGCAGAAAAATAAACAAAATTGTGAATTTCTACTCATACATACGTGCAATGGAGCAACTTTTATGGATTATAATTTTAAGCAAAAAAGAAAGATGAAGACTGTAAAAATCTGCCAATTATCCCATTTTCCTAAAAGAAAGGGAAGGTGCTGCAGGTGCTATTTGAAATCAGATTACAAGGGGAAAAACTACATATTTTCGATTGAGACCAAAATAAAATAAATCCGAGGTCGAAAAAAAAACCACCCCTATACTTTTAGTTCATTGTCGTAACAATTAAATCATTCGTTTTTAAAATTTGTTGCAGAGTTGCGCTTGATTCCTGAAACAGTAAGAGGATACCGAGAGAAATTGAAAAATCGTGGTGAACAAACGTTAAGAGTGATGCATTTCTTCGCCGATATGCACTCATGCATGAGTGAACAGTCGTATATATCGAAACAAACGTTAAGAGTGATGCATTTCTTCGCCGATGTGTTCTCAAGCATTATCTCTCGTTTGAATGATTTAAAGCAGCGCCCCGAAGAAGAAAAATTACGTTTATATAAAAGGTTGGAATTACTATTGAAACATCTGAATCTCGAAGCTCTGCTGATAAATATGCAACAAGTGGATGAAACTCAGAGAGAATTGAATAGATATCATCGCATTGTAGACTACTTACTGTATTTAAACAAACCGGAGTATCTAGCCAAACGAGAATCGCCCAACGTAATTAGCATCGATGCGGATATTGTTAATATTTTGTACGGAATGAAAAGCTTCGATAACGGACAAGATGCTCGAATCGACGAGCTATTTGAAAAACTTCACGAAGAAGTAAAAGCTTCTGAACCGGTGTCGAAAAAGGAAAGACGAATGATTCACGCGACAATGATGAAAGACTTTTATGGCGGAATTAACAGTCAAGGCCATTGGTTTACCTGCAACTTCAGGCATTACTACTATATTACTGAATTCGACGGAGCAATGGTAGAAAGAAAATGTCCTCAATGTAGTGGAAAAACTGGGGGACGAAATCACGGAAGGAATCATCCACGCGTGGAACCTGCAGCTAGATTAGTCCCTCATGTGGGTAGTGCAAGAAGACCGCCCCGATCGACTGGTGCTAGTATGAAAAAATTCTAATTTTAATCCTTACTTTCGTTTTTATTAATATTATCTCAGTTTATTTTCGAGTGCTGCGTATTGTATTGGTGATCGCATTGTTTCTTTATTCGGTTTTTATTCTTCTTATGCGATTTTAACAAAGTTGTCATACTTACTCTTATGGTGACAAAATTTTTGGAATAGGTACCAATACTACGCTTTTGCTCGAAACTAAGCAATTTTTCATTTGATGACTATTATCAATTTAAGCGATGTACCATTCTGTGTTAGTTGCGGAAAACTTTTTTAAAACTGTTTTCGTGATTAAGAAATAGGTAATGGTACCCTATACTGTATCTGGATGTCGGTTAAACGGCTTAGTTCAGTCGTTTTAAGTTTGTTTGCGTTTGTTTGTTTGTTTGTTTTTTTTTTAAATTTATAGTTTGTTAATCTACTCATTTTATACATTTTTTATCGTTTGTACTTTTATACGATTACTCAAGTTTGCATAAAAGATTTCTATTCAGCACCATGCACCAAGTTGTTTTTTACTTGCGAAATTTCAGTTTAAAATGGAATGAAAATTTTATATTTGGGACTGGAAAAGCAGGTAGGTCTAGGTACCTACATTCGGAGTCATTACACCGCATCACAGTTTGCTGGGTTTCGACGAAATTTGAAAAAAGAGCCTTTTTTCAAACATTTTTGATTTTTTTTTCCAGTACATTTTGTATGTGTATTGTATTCAGTATTCACGTAAAAAAAATTCGACACTCAAATAATTATAATTTCAACTCCTAGAATAGAAATTTAATTCTTGAAAGGCGATGTCGAGAGAAATTAAATGACCTTTAAAAAAAGCTTAAACGTTCAGCTTTCTCTGTAAACGTAATTTCTCAAGTTCTCAATTTTTAAAATTTATTCAATTAAAAAAACTGCGATATTTGACAACCAAACACAGTCGAGTTTAAACTATATATCATAGCATTAACTAGAAATCGTCATGTGATTAATCTGATTGGTCGATGTTGTTTACATTCTTCTTTGTATTGTAAAGTTCACTGATGTGTTGTGTGTGTTGGTGAGCCGGTGAACCGGTGAGGACGGGGATTTCAGATTTTTATGCGGACATAGTTGTTGATTTGATTTGATGTTGGTTTTGGTTTGTGTCTTCATTATTTTCATATCCTCGTCTTTTTGTTATTAATTTTCGAGTTGAGGTTGAGTGCATTTCATTTATGTGTATATTTCGGTATATTTGATCTGTTCAAACTAATGGTAAAGTTTATGACCAATTCACGGTGTGAAGTTTTGTTTAATGAAATCAGAACAGGTACCTATCCTATTACATACTAAACATGAATTATTTTAGAATTATATTTTGTATCATTTGATTATTCTATTAGATCTACTAAAAATATCAAATGATAAAGTTTTATTTCGTTTATATAATCATTGTTCTTTGAATAAGAGAATTTTTAACGGAAATGTGCGCTTGCGTCTACTTCGTTCGTAACATTCGCTATGATAGTATATCTCTAGTACATATTTTTTGACGGTTAGCCTGGTTTTCTCATAGCTGCCCACATATCTATCAACGGGCAATACAATATCTCGAACGTGAGATAAGTAGCATACGTGATGCAAAAACACTTCACATGAAGTTATTATTTGTTCCAACAATATTCCAATACCAATTAGTGTTAAAGTATGAAGGTGTTTCTTTTTTAGGATAAAAATGGATCAAAACGATGGAGATTTTCTACGCTATGTCAACGACTTCAGTAATGGAGAAGATCAACCTACCGATAGTGTAGATCAAAATCACCACGTTCAAGGATTAACACGAGATCGCTCAAGAAATAGCCGTTCATTAGCAACCAATAACGATATAAATTCCAATTGGAGAAATTCGAACAACGGAGGAGGCAAAACAGATAACGTTTGGAGATCTGGTCCTAGTAGGGATGCTGATGCAAGAAATGATACCGTACTATCATGGAGACACGGCGGCGATGAAAACCACTCGTCTAGTGCGCCTTCCTTTTCACGATCATCATCTAGACAGCGAACCTCGGCTGATAAACCAACTAACTGGCGGGATAGGAGCAACAAAGTTGATGAAAATCCAGGTCAATTCAATTATGGAAATAGATCAAGTCGTACACGTACAGATAGATCTCACGAAAGTACCTATAGAAATGAATATCGTCTTACGGAGTTGAACAAATCAAAAGAACGCAACAATAGGAGTGAATTCGGTCCCGGTAGTTCTGAAAGATCAAGCAGACCTGCCCGCAGGAATGAATTCATTCACCCGAAAAATCCAGATCGAGAAAAATTTATTGGGTACAATTATTTGAACGGATTATCAGAGAAGGAGCCCCATGAAATTATCTGTGAAATTCTCAGACCAGAAGCTAATATTAACATAGTATTGAACCGAAAAGAAATTCAAGCAGATTGGATTATGTTAATTATGGGAATAATCAGAAAATTATGCGAATCTGATTTCAAAAGTAATCGAGCTCAGGTACTGCAATATTTTTGCCAGTCTACTACATTATTAGATCACATATCGCGTTATTTGGGCGAAATAGGAATGGAAACAAATACGAAAACTATAGAAAACTTGAATTCCTTCGTATCCGATCTCGTTATTTTTTATTCCGCTGTCATCAAAACTATACCAACAGTCGCGATGGATAAAAATTTAGAAAAATTTTTGATCAAAACTAAAATGGGCATTGATCAAATAAAAACGTATTTAAATAAAGAAATCGATGAAACCGTTGTAGAAAATCTGGAAAATTTAGAAAAAATCCTCCAAAACGAAACGAATATCCGTGAAAAGAAAATTGAAAAACCGCATAGAACGTACTTGGAAATGGTAGGCAATTTACCACCGCCGGAGGATTTTCGTGAATTGAGTCTCTACCCGACTGAGGAAGACTTGAACCGACCTCATTTTGGTTTCGTTAGACCGAATAAAATTAAAGGAGGTTACGAAGACGTCGAACATTATTTAGACGTTCAATTTCGTCTAATAAGAGAGGATTTTATCGATCCATTGAGGCGCGGTTTAAGTGTGTACAAAAATTCAACCTCGTTTCAAGGCAAGCCGAAATACAAGTATGAAAACGTACGTGTTTATCCAAATACGCGAATAGAAAGAATTGAAGTAACGGAAGAAAATAAAGTTGCCTATGTGGTGAACTTCAATGTGAACCGCAGATTAAGAATAAAATGGGATCATAACAAAAGATTTATGTTCGGGTCGTTATTGTTGTTCACTCGCGATAATTTCCAGACTTTTTTTTTCGCCACCGTATTCAACAGAGATCTAGAATGGCTGCGAGAAGGACGAATTTTGATAACATTAGTCGGAAGCGAGCTGCTAGGACCGGAAATATTAGAGCATTCGTTCGTCATGGCCGAGTCGGAAATTTATTTTGAGCCATACTGTTTAGTTATGAAAGCGTTGAAAGAATTCAACGATGAATCCTTCCCTATGAAGAAGTTCATAGTCGATGGAGACACCACTTCTGAGTTTCCCGAATATATTATCAATAAAGAAAACTTTAACATTTATGGGAATTCTGTGAACTTGGTAGGAAATGCTGGTTGGCCGGATGCTTCGATGATCGGGTTCGATTCTCATCAGTTCAACGCTTTCAAGACCGCACTCACTAGTAACTTTACTGTTATTCAAGGACCTCCCGGAACTGGAAAAACTTATCTCGGATTGAAGATCGTAAATGTACTTCTAAAAAATATAAAAATGGATCCTCATTTTTTTAAAACACCAATTTTATTGGTCTGTTACACGAACCATGCCTTAGACCAGTTTCTCGAGGGAATTCTAAAATTTACTGATAGAATCGTCAGAATCGGCGGACAATCGAAAAGTGACGTATTGAAAAAATATAATTTACGCAGCAAAGAAAATTTGAACAGTTTGCGATGGGCAGCTAGAAATTTGATTCCAGCTATGGATTTGTGTCGCGAAGAAATGAATGATATTTTATATGATCTCAAGAAAAAGACCAAAGAAAAAAAAATGATCGAAAACCCGGAGGGAATTTTGTCCTATCGCATCCTAAGTGACGTAATTAATCCCGAATTCAAACAAATCATACACGATAACGAAACTTTGATTTGTTGGCTATTGGACACCAACCATCATTCCATTCCTCAAAGCTACCCAAACGAAAAGGTGGTAAATAACGTTGACGCTGATCCAACCGAACCTATAAAAATCGACGAAGAAATTTATTCAGAAGATGAAGAAGATGAATCAGCGGATATACTAGTTAACGAAGATAATATATTTAATTTTCAAGAAGTATATCCAGATGATGTTTATTGTCTTTCATTAGACCACTTAAAAAAGTTATTTCGTGAAACCCTTAAGAGGTTGAATGATTTGAAGCAGAACAATTTCGAATTCGACAGCTGTACCGATTACGACTACTACTGTGAGACGTATCAGCTAAATGAAAGATTGAGACTCATCGAGCTTCAAGGTAACATTTTGTATCATTATCTTAGAAAGCCTGAATTGGATTCGTTTACGAAATACAACGTGCGTCATTCCAAATTATGGAATATGCCACTTGATCTCCGATGGCGCATTTATTGGACTTGGGTTTCAAAGTTGAAGCCGATTTTCGAGATGGAATTGCAAAATTTAGAGGTCCAATATCGTTCTAAATGTCAACAGTATGAAGAATACAAGCAATTAGAGGACTATCACGTTGTGAAAAATTCCTTAGTGGTTGGAATGACAACAACTGGCGCAGCACGACTGCAACTTTTATTAAAAACTTTGAGCCCGGCTATTGGTGAGTGAATTTTGTAAATTTTATGTTAGAAATATCTAAAATTATCATAAGATTTTCTAAGGTGCAGTTCTGTTTGTTTGAGTAGTCTCTAAATGGTAATTGGAGCTTTCAAAAATAAGTTTAGGTAAAGTTATGATTTTTTTATGCACACTGAGTGACAATTCAGGAAATTGAAGAGGTTGAATTTATTTAAATGATTAATATAAAAAAAAATTCTCCGACAAAAAAGAGATTTTTTTCTATTACCTATATCCAAAAATTTGAAAAATATGTATTTGTTACTTCTCAATTTTTAATGTATTTTTTCTTCTTAAGAAATGAGAATTTGTTTTCTCAAAGATTTTTTTCTCCAAAAATTTAACATATTTTTTCTAGAAAAATTTGAAGGATTTAAAAAAAATTGACCTATTTTTTGAAGTAATAACGAGATTTTCTTTTTCTAGGAAATTGAGATTTTTTTCTCTGCAAATAAGAATTTCTCTCTAATGAAAAAAAAAAAAAAAAATTTTATTCAATTTCAATTCAATTTTTTTACGTCGACAACTTCGAAAATGGAGAATTTTTTTTATTCCAAAGAAATGAGAAATTTTCACTTCCAAAAAACTCGTTTTTTTCTCTAAACAATTTTGAGTGATTTTTTGTGCGAAAACTTGAAAAATATTTTTAATCCAAAAAAATGCAGGTTATTTCTTCAAAAAAATGAAAAGATATCATTTTGAAAATTAGGAAATAATTTTTCTTGAAAGAAAATTGAAACACTAATTAAAAAATCAAGTCATTTCTTTCCTTCTAAAAATTGAGTCATTTTTTCTGGAAAAAATTTAAAAGCTTTTCTTCGAAAAAATTAAACTTGAGGGAAAAATGTGATTTTTTTCTTTTAAAATAAGAGATTTATTTATAAAAAATATATTAGGCTGAAAGTTTTTTTTAATTTAATTTTTCTTATGTAAGCTAAAAAAGATTGAGATATGTATTTTATATTCCAAGAGAATAGGTATTTT
>FIZV01009536.1:0-13510 GCA_900050545.1 Trionymus perrisii | reverse complement strand
AGGTTAATTGTTGAAAAAAAAAAAATTTTGAAAAAATTTTTTTAAAAAAAATTTAAAAAAAAAAAAAAAAAAAAAAAAAAAAAAAAACATCAAATTTTTTGTTACTAAATCAATCCGTTAATTAACTAAACATTTCAAATTTCATCTTCGGTACTCAACTTTTTCCCACCAATAAATGTGAAAAAATTAGGCTAAATTGTAAGTAAAATAAAATACGAGTATTCTACGACCTTACACTAGGTCAATCACAAACCTCCGTTGTAAGATGTTGAATATATCGCAATGTGGAGCTCCAAGATGTCTTCGTTCGAGAAAAAGTGCATAAAATATCTTCTAGCAATACTTAAAATAAGTACTAGATGACGATGCAATGGCTTCTCCAAATAAATAACAATTATTAAAATACATAAAACCCAAAGAAAAAAAATAAAATTTTTGAAAGACTTGTTACGAGGTAGATAGTAATATTTCATTTTTTTTTTTTTTTTTAATAAAACCTCTTTTACAAAAATTACTATTAATGAAATTTTTCATTCTTTCAAGATCAGAAACGTGTTTTGAATAGTAAAAGAAAAAAAAACAATAAGTGAAGATAAACAATTTTTAACACAGAAGGAAATTACTTATTTCACAAATTAACAAAATTTTTGGAAATTATTTCGCCATAAAAATGCTAATGATTTACCCAATCAATCGCATAGTCACCTCATAATGCGGAGTTTAGCTCATTACGTCGTCAGTAGTAGGAATTCAAAAATTTAAGAGAACCCCTTAGGGCCTACCTGTATTAATATCAACAAATTCAGCCTGTATTATATTTTCTGTAACAAATCAACGAAAAAAAAACTCAATTAGAAAAATCGTTCAAAGAATAGAAAATGATCACTAATAAAATGCATACGAGAAGAGTGTAAATTAACATATAAGTAGATATAGAAAAATTAGAAACTCACCTTCTCTCAACTCGACGATATTCGCAACAGGCTCTTTATCGATGACGAATTGAGAAGAAGACGCATCTAACACATCGCACTCGATTTCGATATTATTTTCGCGAATGCACAATTCGTTAGCACCGATATTCAAAAAGGATAAATTTTTATCTTCGATATAAACGGTATTAATTTCGGATACGAACATATTAGAGTCACGATTTTCGTAGCTTTCGATGCTAGACTTGATTTCGCGATTTATTTTAATCAAAGGAGGAACACTTTTACTTTTAGTAAAAAATTTAACGTCAGTCTTAGAAACACTGTCCGGTTTAGAAATATCTCGCGGTTGAATTTCGTTCTTTTTCAGTCCCAAAGCTGTACAGAAGGTATTTTCATCCATATCAGCGAGATGAGTTTCTTTACCTCTGTTTTCGCCATGTCTGAAGGTATTGGCTTTATGCTTTTTGCAATCATTTCTATGATCTTCTTTCGCGCACTTGGATCGTTTACAGTGCTTTCTACTTTTCATATGTTTCTTACGTTTGATTGCTTTCGTATCTGAGCTATTAGTGATATCTTTGAAGACGGCAATTTGTTGTGTTTCAATATTCACCGGTTTGGTAGCTTGGTCCGGTTCAGATACATTCGTAACTACTTCCGACGACGGTTCGGTATCACTGAGAATTTGTATACGATCTAACCATTTCACTCCGAGTAATTCGGCGACCACTAGAAATGATCCAAAATTCTGTTTGTATAGTTTAGCAGATCCGTTATACATGAATTGCACTACTGATTTCAAATCTTCGAACGATACTCCCTCTATGATGAAACATAAATCGCCGATATTTTGATGCTCGAGAATCATTTTCTGCGAATTAAATCGTTACGTAAAGGTTAGTTCGGTAATGAATAGATAATCGGGTAATTTAAGCGAACAGTATACGTACTTCTAAGAAGGAACTTTGAGCACACAGCATCGCCTTATGAACTTTTAAACTTCTACCTTCGGCGTTTAATATACAATCGGAGAATTCTTCATTTAGGAACTGATTCGAGAAATCGTTCAGGACAGATCGATAGTGTAAAGTGACATAATCTACGTTCATATTATTCATATTTAGAATAAATGTAACCGTTCGTCGGCAATAAAGTTGAAACTATTGAGTTAACAGAAAACAGAGTGTTATATCAATCGCTGATTGAGCAACCACATAAATCTAACGAATGTCGGCGACCGATTTTCGTGATTTTACCAATTTACCGAATGAATGATGTACAATTCGGCGCAATTTCGCTCGTTTTGACGGATTTTCTTCGGATATTGTCAACTTTTGCAAAATATATCAGTTCCAGCATACATACGGTTGTGGATTGCCGCTCAAAGTGTAGCACGTCTATAAACACGTTACAATGAGGAAAAAATTATTTTTCGGAAATAAATAACGGTTTATCTTGAATTATTAATTTGAATGAAACAGAAAATTTTTTAACGATTAGAAAACAAAATATCAATTTTTTTCGAAAAAACATCCAAAACTTTGTTTTTGAAGTTTGAACTACAAGCCTACTTTTATGGAAAATGACCTCCGCGATTCAAGTGTCGCTAACCAATGCCTCGATCGTAATGGCCGCTAAACATTGATATTATTCCGACGTCCGTTTTTACTTTTTTTGTTTGAATAATAAAAATATAGATCTTTTAAACTCGGATTTTAAATTAGATTCCGAATTACTCTAATTTCCAAAAATAAACTAAAATGCGTGTAGTGAAATACGTTAAACTTCGAACGATTATACTGTATGATAATAAACTAAGTACGGAAATAATAATGAATCGAAGAGCTTCGTTTTATGCGAACAAATTCTATGTGAATGCGATAAGTAAATGATAATTTGGTAATGTAATGGTAACATTTTTATCACACACTCCGTCATAATCTTGTATAATGGAGAATTGGAGATTGAGTTTTAATAAATTATTGATAAAATATACGATTCACTGACTTGTGAATCATATACAAACTTCTTCACACCATGGCACCGTACAGTAACGAAAAGTTAAACTAAACAAAGACACTTCGCAAACCATTATACATATCACAAAGTAATTCAATTTTTTGATAGCTAACCAGAATGTAATTACAGAAGTTGTGAAGTTTTACAACATAGCTAAATTAACGTCAATCCTTAATTAACAGGACAGCGATGTAAAAAATTTAACATCAATCGTTTGCCAAAGAATACCAATGACAGAATTACTGTTCGCTTTTAGGAAAGGAGGTTCTATCTTTTCACAAAGAAATCAAAACCTTACTTATGATATAGATCAATATACTTCATTCATTTTTCAAATAAATAAACATATCTGAAATAGAGATTTTGTTTACCTTCAGTTTTCTTCATCTCGAATTTTCATCCGAAACCGAAATAGTATTATACGTTCAGTATACTTTCTAGAATACTAATGTTACCGTCGATTGGTAGAAAAAACAATTACATTTCATTTTGAATAATCTGAAACAGTTCAAATGAACTAGAACCATTCTAGAACATATAAATTCAAGACTGAGGTCAGTGAGGTATATAAGCAAAGAACGAAGAACACCTCGAAGTCACCGAGGTGTTTCACTCGCAATAATCAATCACTGCAAAGTGCAAACGAACATTTTTCAGTTAGTGAAGTAAATTAGGCAATAAAACATTACTTACCAAGTAATCTACAATTAATTATAAAATCAGAAAAGCATTCGGCAACAACTCACATTAATAAGCAACTTCCTTTGCAACTTCACTCGAATTCTCAAAATGGAAAATGGGGAAAATAAAAAAACCAACAAAATGGTGCGAATTATTACGTCACAATTCCCGCCAAGACCGCGATACACTTTTTCACACAAACGAAGCACTGAAAAACGCGGCGTCACTACGAAATTGTTCAAAATCCAACCTTGTTGTTTCCTCGACCTTCGCAATTTTTATGACGGTAAAAAATTTCTTCCTATATTTTTATTTTAAATTTTTATTCATTATAATTTATTCCTAATCGGTAAAGCGATATTAATGATTTATTTACTTTTATAATAAAGTAAAAAATAAGTACTAAAAATTTAAAAATTCATCTCGCTCAAACAACAAATAAAAATGAGATTGCATTTTACCTACTAACTTTTTTGACGTTTTTACACCATTGGTAAAATTATTTTCCGTATGTAACCTTGTAATAGGCCTATAATTTTGTAAAATTTTGATCATTTTCGATTGGTCTGGAAATTTGTGGACAAGACTTTTGTTTTCGTTTTCCCCTTCCCATTTTTTTTCATTTTTTTTTTCAACATAATAATTAAAGCGTTACATGTTGTTGAAACCTTTGTGTGCGACGAAGAAATAACGTTTTATAAATTTAGTTGTGTAAAATTTTCTCATTTAAAATAATAATTCGTCAAGTTTGATACTTTTGATAATAAATTACATAAATACCAAAGGCATGTGAAAAATCAGTGTTTATGTTTTGTTTCTGTGATGCAATTTCTTTTTAATTTTGACTTGTTATTTGTTTACTATTTCAAATTCTCAATTGCTTTGTAAAAATTATCGTTCGCAGTGTCATTTCCGTATTTATCATTATATTGCATATTGTTTAATTTCGCTATATTTTGGTTTTAAATCGAAAGGTATTCGTATAAAACAAAATTTACCAACAACATTTTTGTGTGATAATCGCGTGTTCAAAAATATTTCAATATGTGGGTGTTTTTTTTTCAATGCGAATTTGTGTTTGTAAATTTTCACTCGTTTCAAGAACACACATTTCATGGCGAAGGATTGGAATTTTTTGACCGCCGAAAAAACACCATCTAGGTAAAATTATGTGAAAAGTATGAGTTTGTAAACAAAAAAATAATAATAATAAGTGCATTATTACGAAGTGCACGATATGATACATCAACGGAGAATGATTAACGCGTAATTCACGGTTATGAGGTATTTGTTGATACGGTATAGTTTTTATCATCGAATGGTAATGCTGAAAAATGTGAACTAACTAGGGTGTATGATAGAATACGATTTTTTCTGAAAAGCATGACGTTACGATGCAATTATGCGACAGCTAATACTACCTTTATCAGTATTCTGATACGAGCGTCTACTCCCTCATCTGCACGGTGCCTGTGTTTCCTCAAGCTGCATCCAATTAAGGTGAGGAAAATCCATTCACGTGAGTTCGTCGATTCTATGTACGAGTAAGTGTTTTTTTTTTTTTGAAAATCATCATTTGATAGATTCCGGTAAATGTAAAATGAAATTTAATTACAATTGCTTTTCAATTTTAATTCTAGCCTGTTTATTTTCATTTGCATTTTAGTTTCTTGGAAGAAGCACGAAAGCTTTGTTTTTTTCTGTAATGCGTATTGTTGATTTAGAAATACAGATGCAAGATCAAGATGAGCTTAGCTTGATGAAAAAAACTGTAGTTTTGAAGTAGCTTGTGGGGAACGTGATCTCAATGTGTTGCCGAAATGGTTGCAAAGCGAGCCACTCTGACGAGAGAAACGTTTTTAGTATATAAGATCTTCCATTATGTAGTTTAGTAGCATTAAATATACGCGGTGATCCGAATATTTGTGTTTTTATTTCGTTGACGACTATATTCGTTATTTCCATTATTATTTTTTTGTTCGATTTCCTTTACGTTACTCTTTATTTATAAGTTAGCTTTTGTATGCTTTTTTTCCGGCTTCGTATAAGTTGTATATTTGCTTTTTTAATTTTTTTTTTTTAAACCACTGAGCTGGGCTTTGTCGCACATTGGGCTACGGATTTAGCGCATTTTTTTGTTGATCTGCTCGGATCATCGGCTAAATGCTCTCCATCGATGTGTTTATTTTTGTAGAAATAATTCGACCTCCTGTTATAGTATCGGACGCATCGTGGGCTGATTATCAACGAAGAACGCTGCTAGCCGAATACATTCTATACCGACAAGCGGCCATGAATTGGAACGAAGAAGAACGCAGATTCGAGCATATTCCCGGCCTGTATCCGCATCCTCTGGATCCTACATCAGTTCGCAAGCATCGTGATCGTTCTAAACAAGAATCGCGCTGGGAATGCGACCGTTGCGGTAAAAGGTACAAATACAGTAGAGGTTTAGCGATGCACAGACGACTGGAATGCGGTAAGGAACCAATGTTTCATTGCCCCTATTGCCCTCAGAAATGTCATCAAAAAGGCAATATGGTGATACACATAAAGAAAAAACACCCTAACAATAATAACCAACCTCCGACCTGAGAGTACGCTCTGTCGGTAAAATCTATACCTTTCGAAGGCATAATGTGCTAAGTACAAAAATTTTTTTTCATCTTAAGAACCAACCTATCAAATCGCGATTTTTATTTAACGATGGCGTGTTCTTCGAGACGAAAAAAAAATTTCCTTTCGTTACCCAGTGTGTGTGTGTGTATATTGTATATGTAGACTTACGTCACTTAATCGTTCGACTTCGACGATCGATTGGGATTTAATCTCCTTTCGTGATTTTAATTTATTGATTTTTTTTTTCGTCTTCTGTGTCGGGTATTTAAAAACCGTGACATAATTTTTCGACTTTAAATTGTTGTTCTATGCTGACGTTATCTGTAGAGAGAAAAAAAAAGTATCGAGCATTTTTTACTAACTCTGTTTAAACAAACTTGTGTCTCGGATTTATTCTTAATGGTACACTAAACCGTCTATTTTAAGATTCATTTTTCCGCCGATATTTAATTATTTTTCGGGAAACAACTCGTTTCGTAGTTTGACTACTTTAAAAATGTGTATGTGAATAGAATTTCGTCGTTTCTAAGGATTATTTTCGAACCAAAGACTTTTTAAAATATTAATTGCATTAATTTCACTCAGTCCCAAAGTATACGCGTGTTTATATGTTCAAATACTAACTGCGTGACTATAAACGGGTGCTCGTTTTTTTTTTTTTTTTTTTTTTTTTTTGAGGGCTTTTATAAAAGATCTCGATGTGATCCAAAATTATTTTATGTACCTTGGTGATCGCTTGTTTTTTTTTTTAATGTTTCAAATCTTTCTTGTTGCTCTATAAATGTCCTTTTGAAACGTGGGATTGGTGATTCGTTTCGTTGAATAATCCACTACTTGTAATTTCCCGCCAAATTTTCTATTTCATTTTTCAGAAAATATGGTAGACATTTTCATTCCACATCTTGTATTTTTTATTGAACTCAATTTAAAAAAATGTCACCCAAATTTCCTCGTGCAATTTTTTTATTCGCCATTTTATAATATTTCAAAATGATGAAATATTCCACTCGTTTAATCATTTCTTTCAACTCGAATTACTATAGAGATTTTCGATTCCAAGAGTAAAAAAAAAAAAGGACGAAGTTGGCTTTAGATTGCGAAACTGTACAGAGAAATTTCTAGATGCAGGCCCAGTTCCAGCAATGAACATGTCTGTGGCTACGTATCGATCGATCACGTCACCGAATGGAATTTTCATTTATTGAAAATGATCCTAGTAAAATATTCCATCGCGAAGTGGCACTCTAATCACGTAAAATGCCTCCTTCGTGAATCTAGACGACGACCTGATTAATTGCCAACTCTGCCTAGGTCTTCGAATCGGATCCCGAATCGATCATACCCATGTGAAAGTTTTAGGAGAAATGACCGTCTGTCGATTGCGCAACACGAGTAGTAAATTTGTTAAGCATAAGCTACAGGACCTGAGTCAACATCTGGTTACCAAACATCCCCTCAGATTTACCCAAAGTGTTATCATTGTGCATCTGCGATCTGCATCCGCATATGCCTGTGTCAAGAGTTGTATCGCTTTGCAGGTATTACTACTGAATCGTATAACGATCGTTAATGGGAAATTCCAAAGTTTCGTAGATTTTAATGGTCTTGAAGTCGATGTCGACGACTATAAAATTACGATAACAGAGAGCTCCGTTATACGAGACAATTTCACGCCATTTTTCATTCTTCTCGTATTCATTTGTCGCGAACGAGCCGAGAATTAATCAAGGAAAAAGGAAATCCGGTAAATTTTTGTTATCACACGAGTTCCCTTAGAAACGGCGAAATTTTTTCTGCTCAAAGAGCTTTTTTTCAAATCTTTTTCTAGTATCGTCAACATTCCACTATTTTGTAAGCACTCCCCATGTATGACAATTGACAATCTATCTGTTTGGAATATGTTTCAACGAATAACGGATTTGATATCAAGTTCGCTGATAAAGTGATAACTGATAAGATAACGATGGACTGCTCAGCAGATTTTTTTCCATAATGCATTTTGTCAATTTCAAACGGCTATCGTGTCTTTTTATCTCGAACAAGTGTTGGAAAAATTTCCCATTGAAATGCTATCAAAATTCGGCCCTTTTTTGGAGGGGGAGGGGAATCATTTTCGACTCATCCCCTCCCCCGCCCTCCTCCAATCGAAACATTTCAAATATTTGAATCGACCTTTACAGTCGTAACCCGTCGGAAAGTTACCACAGACAATTACCAAGTCTGATACTTGATCATTTCTGTGAATTTTTTTGGCACACGTTCAATCCGTGCACTTCTCGATGACGCTTTAGCATTATTCAATATTTCAACTCCGGCGACATATCGATCGGCAATGAAACACTCGTCGAT
Source organism: Trionymus perrisii (assembly GCA_900050545.1). Classification (NCBI taxonomy): domain Eukaryota; kingdom Metazoa; phylum Arthropoda; class Insecta; order Hemiptera; family Pseudococcidae; genus Trionymus; species Trionymus perrisii. Next base: position 4,907 of record FIZV01009536.1, on the reverse strand, counting down.
CGCTGATCGTATTCCAAACAGATTAGCATTCGTGTAGCCCATAAACGAGAGAACTTACGCAGGCTTTTTTAATCGAGTCTCCAGTACCTAAGTGAAATATTGAATTACGTATAGAATAATATTGCTAGAAAATGAAACGAACTTGTGGGCTCGCACGTGCCCGAACTAATTGGCTACTCTTGCTCTTTGTGGAAGAATTTTTCCCATGGGGGGAGAGGGGGGTTGAAAAAAATGGGGAATTTGTTATTTTTTTTTTTACATTTTGAATATTTTTTTCAATTTTTTTTTTCAATTTTCCACCTTTTTATCATTATTGCAGTTTGATAAATTATTTAATCGATCAAATTTTTTTGGAAAATTTTTATTTTTATTTTCATTTTAACTGTTTATGAATGGGGGAGAAGAGGGAAGGGGAAAGGGGATAAATTAATCAGTAAAAGGGAGTGGTAGACCTCATTCTGATTGAAAGTATTGAAAAATTGTACGGTTTCTGATTTTTTTAAATTTTTTATTTGGAAAATTGTTACTCTCATAATGATTTCATCGCTGGAAAATTCTGGCAAGGAAAGGAGAAATTTACTTTCTTCGTCGCTCCAAGTAGCAAGTACATATTAAAAAATTGAATAGGTTCTAATTTTTTTTCAAAATTTTTAACTGAATTAGTGAAATATGTAGGGGGTGGGGGAATTACTCCCTTCATCATGATTTCAAATATTTAAAAAATTGAATGGTTTCTGATTTTCTATTTTTTTTTTTTTTTTTTAATTTTAGTGTAAACTTTCGAGTGGAACGTTCTGAGAGGGACGTGGAAAACTGTTCCACTCGGCACAATTCAGAATATTGAAAAATTGAATTGGTTTTGATTTTTATTTTCCAAAATGTTTACTAACACAATTTCAACCTTTTGAGGATGTTTTATTGGAGTTTTATTTTTATATTTCTTTTGATGTATTTTGGCGTGGGGGCGGTTTAATAACCCTAAAGAATTACAATTTAGGCATTACTGAAATTTTGACAATTTTGAAAAGTTATTTCTGAAAAATAGTGGATTATTAAAAATTAACGATTTTTGTAAATTTGTCAATTTTGGAAAATTTGTTGACTTTAGAAAATTTGTCACTTTTGGAAAAATTATCATTTTTGGAGAATTTGTCAATTTTGGAAAATTTGTTGATTTTAGAAAATTAGTCACTTTTGGAAAATTTGTTGATTTTAGAAAATTTGTCACTTTTGGAAAATTTGTCATTTTTGGTAAAATTATCAATTTTTTTAAATTTATCAATTTTGAGAAAAATCCCATTCTGTAAAATTTTTCAATTTTTGAAAAAGGTGATTTTTTTTAAATTCCGCAATTTTTGAAAAATCACTCATTTTTGTGACCTAAAGAATTTTAGAAAATTCAACAATTTTGGGAAATTTGATAATTTTTGAAAATGTGAAAAAAAATTACTCTGAATTTTGAAGAAATTTTAACCCTTGAATTTTAAAATTCATTCCATTAAACACCCCTTTGAAAAAGTGACACTGCAATGTATCAACTTTCTCACTTCCCTGTATTTTTTCTCTCAGAATCTCCACTGGAGGAATCTACCCCCTGCCCCCACCCAGGCTATTAAAAAATTAAATGGGCTCCTTTTTTTTTTTTTTTTTTTTCTATTTTTACTCTTACAACTTTAATTAGCTCAGTAATGTGAAACATTCTGGGAGGGGATGATCAAGTTTTAAAATTGTAATTTTTTTGAAAAATCATTTTCTTTTTGGTTTTAACGATACGTAGGTGATTTTGGAAGAGGTGGAAGGAATATTTTCTCCCCTCATTAAAATTCAAAATATTTTTAAAAAACAACTGCTGTCTGATTTCTTTGATTTTTATTTTTTGAAAATTCTTACTCTCGTAATTTCAGCAGTTTGAATCACTGAAGAGAGAGGAAGACCCATTTGCCATGAAAAAATTGAAAATTAACAAAACTTTATATTTTTCTTTTTTTTTAATTCGAGTCTGTGTTGTCTAAATCGTACTAAAGTTTTAGGTGAGATGATTCTCCCCTCCCCCTTCATCAAAGTTAAAACGAATGAAAAACTGACTAATTTTCAATTTTCAATTGTTTTCATCTTGGAAAAAATGCTGTAAATTTTTTCGAATATTTTTACAACTAAAACAGTGATGAATGTGGAGTTTTTTGAAAGTTTAATTGATTTTTTTTCAAAAGAGGTTTCATTTTTGAGAAAATTTTTTAGTTTTTTTCGAAAGATTTTTAATTTTTGGAAAAATCCATTTTCTGAGGTTTTTTCTTAAAATGAGAAAATATTGTTTTGATGAATTTTTCATTTCTCGAGAAATTTATTTCATTAGAAGATTTTCGAGGATTTCTTATTCCCATGGGATTTTTGTTATTTCTTAATTTTTTCAAATACAACTTTTTACATTTTTTCTTTCAATTTTTAAATTTTTCCGAATATTTTACTTGTGTAATAAAATTTTTCATTTTTTCAATTTTTTAGTATTTTTAAATTTTTAGTTCATTAAAAATTTTTTAATTGTTTATAAGCTCTTAATTTTCTCAATTTTTTAATACAAAAAAAAGCTCACTTTTTTGTGATGATTTCACAATTTTTTGTCTAAAATCGCTCAATTTTTCGATTTGTATTTTTATTAATGTTCAAATTTTAATATATTTTTTTACTATCGCAGTATTTTTGATTCATTAGATCATTCAAAAATTTCCCCACTTACAAAGTCGAAATGAAAAAAAAAATGATCATTTTTCAAGTTTTGTTATTGCAATGAAATCTAGATTCATTTTTATCTATGAAATTTATTGATTGTGATATTTTTGGAACTCCCCCCCCCTTCTATTTACTTTTGGAATTCTAACCATAAAAGATTTGGAAGTTTATTTTTCCATCTCTTGCCTCTCCTACCCCTGCAATTACCCGTATATTCTTCCCAAAGAGCTAGATGATCTTTTAACGTGATTGCATTTCGAAGAATTACTTTATAAGTTGACGATGACAATATTATTTGATACAGACGCGTCATTGATAAAATAAAAAATCCCCTTCGAATTAAGGCGAATGTATCTTTCCCACCAACAAGCACCAACCTGTCGTAGTTAATTTTGAGGAAGTATTTAAGTGAATGTTTGTTGTTAAATAATTTATAATAATAATTAATAATAATAATAATAATGCTATATACCTTACATACGAAAAAAAAAATGGATCTCGTAAAGTATTTATATTTAAATCATGAGGCTATAAGTTGTGTAGAACGAAAATATAGGAAAAAACGAGAAAAAAAGTTCTCTCTTAAAAAAAAAATGAATTTAATAAGGCGTGCAATATTTTTACTTATTTTCGACCAAGGTGCAATTTTTTAAAATAAATCCGAATTTTACGAGTTGCCTTCAAGGTAATAATTTAATTGTAGTAGCGACCAAATACGTCATAGATATTTTTTCGACGCGACGATACTTCTTCCGTTTTTCTTCTTTTTTTTTCCTAGTTTTTACTTTTTAAAATTATTAATTTATTTTTTAAGTTCAAATGGGATATCGGGGTATTCAAATTTGTAAATTGTTTCGCACTTAACTCGATTTTTTTTACTCTCGTAATTTATAAATATTTATCGTTGTTTTTCTTTTTGATGTGGTGCTTTCGAAAATCGTCTTCCAATTTTTTTTTTCTATTTTTCATTTTTTATACCTACCATAAAAGCGAACGAATATTTTGCAGGGTTTCGTATAAATAGGTAGGTCTTCCATCGCCGCGAGAATTTTACTGTGATAAATGATAAATTGAAATTTTTACTCGAGACAATAATTTACGTTCGTACCTACTACCTACCTATACCTACCTAGTACCTACCTACCTGCATTTAGGATAGAATTTTTTCCCCCAACAATGCCATAATTACGAGTATTTTATATGCCTGCTTCCCATAACGCATACCACATACTATTACATGCTTATTACATGCAAGTACTCATTTGAACAATACTCATTCCATATATCGCGCGCAAAGCAAAATAAAATTCAGTATTTTATCAAAGGAGTATTTTTTTACACATATTTCGAACGAAATTACATACTATCGACCATATGAATTGGCTAATGTACAAATAATTTATTCTCTAGGGTTTTTCTTTTCGTATTTTATAATCTAAGTTTTTAATATGTTGTGTCGATGTCGTGTACATACTAAAATTGAAGGAGAAAAAAGATTACGAGATGGCGTACGTAAGTGTAGAATTTTCGCGTTGTTTTTTTTTCTTTCTTTCTTTTCATTTCAACTATCTGCTAAGACTTATGTGATAATGTATTTTTATGATTTTTTTTTTTCTGTATTCGTATAAGGCACACGTTCGTAGTACATATTAGGTACAAAAAAAGAGAGGAGTTTTTAGAGATATAAAAAATTACACGTGAAAAAAATAGAGCTACTCGGCTCAAACGGCGCGTTGTATTCGAACGGACGACCTTTTTTTTTGTGTATAGTTTTATAAGAGGGGTTAGGGTAGATGGTATACACCATTACACACTTATACAATAACAATTGTTGTAATTAAATACCCAAGTGCCGGAGAGGTCTCGGTGCAGTGTTTGCTCGCGAGACGCAAGAGGCCTTAAAAAATCCTAACCCGTTTATTCGCGGTATAGAGTGCATTCGATTGTATAATTCCGTCCATTCTTACGATACCAAGTTATATAATAGATAGCATAGCCTACCGTCTAGTATACATAGAGCAATTAGCGCTAGTCTTCCAAAAATTATTATTTAGGAGTTGATTTGTTTTTTTTTTCTTATTTCTTTCTTTAATGCCAATTTTTTTTTTTTTTTTTTTTTTTTTTAAGAAATTATGTGGAATTGGTTTTCCGGGGGGGGGGGACGGAAAATGGTATAACGA
>FIZV01009476.1:0-10045 GCA_900050545.1 Trionymus perrisii | reverse complement strand
TTTCCGCCCTCAAGCACCCATGTGCCCGCGGAAGTTTTCAAGTTATTAAAAAAAAAAAAAAAAAAAAAAAAAAAAACTACAAAAAACACGTTATTTCCCCAGAGATGGAAAATTAGAACTGAAACTGGAACGGGAACTAGAACGATGAAACACAACACAACACAACACAACACAACACACAGCACAACGTAGCATCGTATTTACATCCAGTAGCGACCATCGAGGATACGGTTAACATAATTTTCCGCTTCATACTCGTAGCGGCGCGGCGCGGCGCGGCGTACGTACGGCCATCCAAGTAGTCGACTCGACAATATCACTACCCAGCTGCAGCTTTGAGGCTGTGGCATGTAACGGTGGTAGCAACTATACAAGAAGCGCGAGATCGCGTTTCAGGCACAATACACGCACAATTACACAATAAGTAGGTAAGGTACACTCGGGTACAATACAGTACAGTACAGGTACTGCAAAGTAAACGCGTATCTACAGTTCGCGGTCATTAGCCCAAGAAGTATAAGTAAATCGCCATCGCCAACTCGGTTTTCTCTTCCATCTCCATCTGGATTGTGCCGATCTCTTTTTCTGCTTACGCCGCGCCGCCGTCCGAAGTTGACAATGATATTGAACTAAGCGATAGGCGATGCGATGCGATGCGACGCGACACACGTCGTCGCATTCGTCCCGATGACTTCTGGAGACTCACACCCGACTGGACTGCTAGCGATAAGAATTGTTCGGGTTAATTTTTGTAATGCGAGACCGCAAGAATGGCGCCGCGCCGCGTTGAAAACATTCGGAATCGCTACGTGCTTTTGCTGAGGCGCACCAGCCCTGTTGAATACATTTTGTCAGACATTCTGAAACGTAAGTTTTTAAAAATTTCAACGACTTTTACACATTTTATCAGATATTTTTGCGGAAAGACATGAAAATGCTCTCCGGTGGTTGCGGACAGATCCGCAAGATTTTTTTTTTCGCTTTTGCCGAAGAAGAAGGAGAAGAAGACGGTCGCATATCGGATGACAAAGTCGCATTCATCGAATAACCAAGCAATAAAAGGTGGAAGGGGGAGGACATAGGGCAATCAAATGCAACGGGAATTGTATACTCTTATGTAGTAATAGAAGTATTTACTGTTTTTAGACGGAGGTACCTCGTAATAGTGTTAATCTAATTGCCCGCACAAGAAGGTTTACGGCGCAGCGCCGCGCTGTCGGGTAGAGCTGTAGCCGATTGCATCTTACGCAGCGCTGCCGCTGGTGAATGCAACAGTATGAAGTGCGCCGAACGAACATAACACGCGCGATGCCGACATTTTTATGAAAGCGTCTGTTATCGCGCGGTTATGCAACAATACAAACGCGCTTGTTCGATGTAAGGCATACTCGTACGTAACATAGCACGTCTATGGTGCTGACTACCAATTTTCACGCGGAGCACCTGCCTAATCAGTAATCACCTGTACGGATACCCTCTCACCAACCACACTCCCTCGCATAAGCTGCGCTGCAGAAGAGAAGAAAAAATGACGGCGACTTATTTTAACTAGGTATTTTCGCATATCCGCCCGTTCGCTACAACGGATTCAATTTTAGCATAACGGGTATTCTTAGCCACGATATTCGGTAAAAACTAAGGCATAAGACTGAGGTGAGGTGACTCTCGTGACTAACTGTGTAATGCCTAATGTGTATGCGTACTCAATTGCGTACCTACCTAAATTACAATTATTTTTCATGTTTTACCGCACACTTGGGATCTTCGCCTTTTTGCCAGCTGGCTGCTATATGTAGCTATAATCTATCTGGATGAGTTCAGTCCCAGAGTATGTGCGCCATGCCACGTCCTCCGTGGCTGCCTGACTCGACATCCTAAACAACTCTCCAACTCTGGTACACATATGTGTAGTGCCCTCTTAACTTCTGCCCGAATGGTAGATACTCGTACATGGTACAACCTTACCTTTCGATGACCAGTTAAGAGCTAGGTGACATAGATGCGTCTTTACATCGCTGATGAAAGAATGAACTGCTTCGCGAGTCTGGCTGTTTCGCTAATTTCTTCTACAGCCTCAAGAGCATCTTCGTTTTACTCCTTATTAGGAGGAGACTCGATCAATTTCTCTTTTTTTTTTTTTTTTTTTTTTTTTTTTTTTCAGTTTTTTTTTTTTTTTTTTCACCCAAAAAGACTTTTTTTTTTTTCCCTTTTTGGGGGGGGGTCCATTAATTTTTTTTTTTTTTTTTTTTTTTTTTTTTTTTTTAATTGCAGCATTTTGTTAGTTTGTTTCAATGCAGACAGTACCCTTTTATCATCTTCATAAAAAGCAATTCCGTCACATAATTCATTGGTTTGAATTATCTCGCTTGCGATATCCTTGATACAATCCCGAGTTTTTGGTGTACCTATCAAATATTGTAGAGTTTGGTAGGCGAGTGGGACTGTAGAATTGAATGCTGTGCACTTCTGCGGTTTCGTCTGTTCGTGCTAACGGTACCCACAGGTATGTCTAAAAATTGCATCTCAATGGCATATGCATGGTTATGAATGCAAATATTATATCCAATTCAAATACATAATCGTCGCGAGACAGACACAAATTCCTTGACAATCCTCACAACGAAGTCTGCAACAGCAATGAAAATGAAAGAATTTTCAATTTTGTAATGTTGAAAAATGAGGTAAAATTTGAGAAATTGTTAGGTAGCGCACAACATGCCTACCACACTACACTCATCTACTCGTAGAAGTACCTAGGTACAGGTACGTACAACGAATAACGATATAATGATACCTATTCGTCTTTATTATTATCAAGTACCTACTTACGTTACCATCATTACTCATTACGTATACGTATGGAGGTAAGCATAGGTATAATTATTATTTTTCGGCAGGAAGAGTGCCGGACGCGGATGGACCAACTTTGTACGTCAGCGCGCAAGTACGTTGACGTACGTAGATAGTAGATACTACTCGTACATAGATACGTCGCGTCACGTCGTCTACCTGTACGCGCGCGTTCGAGAGCGAGAGCAAGAGCGACGAGCGAGATGAGAGTACAAAATACGTATAGGTTAGGTACTCGTGCTTACAGTTACGTTTACTTACTTACAGACACAAACAAGCGGTCACGGGCGCGCGCCTAGGTGGGTGGTACGATACGCGTTACGTGCTAAAATACGTATCCGCACATACGTATGTATCTAATTCTTCGTAGTAAGTAATACTAGTTTTCGCGGTCTATTCGAAAAACCGGTCGACCTTTACCTTGAATTAAAATTAAGTTTTACAGATTTCGTTCACACTCGGCGACAGATACAAGCGCGTCCGCGTGCGTATTCTAGCTACATTATGTAGATACCTAGTATGTATGTGTACGTAAGTATTGCCTATTGCGGTACTGTACATACCTAATTATGTACATTAGACATTACATAGGTACTCGAGTACATAGGACGCGTGATTACGATGGCGGTGGTGGTGGTGATGGTGGTGATGGTTGTTGTTGTTGCATATTGTATAGTAGATTCACTTTCGATGCGCGTGGTCGCTTCGAGCGAGACGGAAGCGGCAGACGATTTTTCCCCTTCGCGAATCGCGATCTGCTCGAACCGGTTGCACACTGCGTGCGGAGCGCTAATTTTTTTATCGTTATCGTACGTCCAGTTGAATTACAAAACAACGTACGTAAACGCGATTTCTTACAGTTTTTCAACGTCTCGATTGGTGTTTGATTATCGCGCGCGCGCGCGCGCGCCGGCGAGAAAACTGCGCCTATTCGCAAATCCTCCAGTTTCGTAAAAATGCTTTAGCCGACCGCACGCGACCAAATATCATTGTACTTGGACTTTGTCGGTTGATGCTGTCGCTACCACTGTTATCATCATCATCATCATCATTATTATTATTATTATTGTTGTTGTTGTTGTTGTTGTTACGTGTAACTTCTGATTTCATTCTTCCGCCCTTCCGCGCTCGTTTGCTTTGCTATTCTTATCTATTGACAAATCAAGCAGAAGAGAATTGAGGAGGCATCCGCAGCGTAACATGTAAGTAAATTAATATGTACCTATGTCCCTGTAGGGCCCGATCCTGTTTGGCTGTTAAAATTTACAGCTATCGGAATCATTATAGGAAAAGTGTTACTCGTCAACACCTTTTTGAATCAACACTTTTTTCTAATCCATCCCCTGGTTTTCGAAAAGGTGTTAGCGCAGCCGCCGCCGTCGCCGCCGCTACCGATAACTGAAACGATTAGTAGTAGGTAGTTCTCTTCGGCGTAACTTGTTCTAACCTCTTCCGAATCGTAGGTATCGGTAGGACAAAGATTGGGTACCTGTACCTAGCTGCAATACCTACGTACAATAACATACGAAAATTGACAGTAGCGCACCCAACTCATCTACACGTCATGTCATCACGCGTAACAGACGTACACTCGCACTCACTTACGTGATACGAAGATGAGCTCGAGTCAAGTTGAAGAGCGCGGTCAATGAACTGAGTGACGTGACGTGCTTCGACTACGCTCGTTCATTTTCGTAGTGTTAATCAACTGATTGATAATCGTTGACGTTAATCAAAAATTTACCCTTCCTCTCCAGGTGTTATTTGATTAGGTACAAAGGTACGAATAAGATGTAGTACCTAGTACCTAGTACCTACCTAGGTATATATGTACTTAACTACTTACCTAGATGTCGTACTGTTAAACATAAGTACCGAACACCTTCAGTAACGGCATTTCTTCCAACTCTGGTAAACTACGCATAAGTACCTTCGTTGTACGTAAATACATCGTGTAATGTAATTGCACAAACAATTATGCACCTAAAAATTAAGGAAAAATGGGCCACCTTACTCGCGCCTGCTACGCGTCGCGTCGCGTCGTACCGTGTCCCTTGTCTTCTCAAAAATCCCATTATATTCTACCTAAACCAATGGTGTATTTAGGAACCCCCTCACCCATTCTCGACAACTTCGATTTTATTTTAATTTACGAATACCTATGCGCCAAAACCAGACTCTCATATCTCCCATAGTAATTGTTCGGTTCAGAGTCCCTCCCCCCCCCATTAAATTCTGGCTAAGCCACAGACCTAAACTATACCAGTCCAGTGTATAGTTCTACGTAAATGTATATCAGCGGTGCCCAGTGCCCACATGGTTTGAAAAATGGTGTTGCGAAACTTATAAAGGGTCATAAAAAATTTTTTATTTTCAAAAAAAGTCTTACAAATTTTCATAAACTGTAACAAATCACTAGTCTCTGTCGCTTTCAACTTCATTACAAAGTTGTCGGCCGTACCATGCTTTTTATGAATTTGACATTTCATTTTAATTTTTATTTAAAAAAAGCAAACAGCAGTTTCATAAGTTACTCAATTGGGCTATTAATCTAAAACATAAAGTTGGGTACTTTTCTTTACATGGTTACTGTAATATTTTACCTATATGAGCGATTTGGTAGGGGTAGGTAGGTATAATACCTACATAAATAAAATAGCCGTAAGAGATTAGGAACATGATATCTTCGCAGTAGGTAGGTAATAGGTATATATTTTCGTGTGGTATGAGTGTATTGTTAATACGTGTTATCTAATTAATTAAAAATTAACAAATCAATTCTTTTCGTAAAATAGGGCTTCCTTCGGCAAAATGATCGATTATTTCAGCATAATATACCTACCTAATTGAACATCAAATTCAGAAGCAGAACTCTTTTCGTTTTCTCATCGAACTCCATTGAAATTAAAATGTAACTACTTATAGGTAGATATTTATAATTTTGAACGGATATTTTGCTAATTAATTTTTATTTTCACATACTTAATATTCAAAAGTAAAAATTGGGGCTGGCGCCCCACATACAGAAATGCCCCTGTTGCAGCTGCAACACCTTAACACGCCTGAGGGCGCCCGCCCCTGCGATGTATAATTATGTACCTACATATTTTTTGTGAAATCTACACATGTTGAAGCTTCTTAGCCTTCGTAGAGTTGGCTCCTAATTACGAGTATTTAGCACAGCTGGAGCGCGTACTGCATACTGCGTAAATGGGTTAGGTGCGATCATTTATCGGTTTCGGCATGTAGGTGAAGGCATCCTCTATAAATGTGGTCGTGGTTTTTCACGATTTCATCCAGCGCAGCGTCAGCACCGATAACAATAAACACCAATAAGCGTACTTGTGATTCGCATTGTTACAAGTAATTCGCCTCAACTTGGCAGACGCATGCCGGCTACCGGCTACCGGCTACCGGCTACCGGTTCACGATTTGCAATGTCAACCTACTCACACTGCGGCAACGAGCAAACCAAAATTTAATAAGTTAATCACGCTCGTAATGGCGCGGCGCGGCGCGGCGCGGCGCGGCGTAATTACCCATTGTAAAACTAAACGGGAACTACGAATAGGTAGCTATGCCGAAGTAAAAGTGTGCCTTGTATTTACTGAATTCTAAGCAATGTCTAGGCACTTTTGGGTACTGAGCATAAGATTTAGCTGTGTAGCATCATCATCATCATCATCATCATCATCACCATCACCATACTCACCATTATTGAGTACCTACTTACTACTATGTTTATCCTTTTCGTTATCGCCGCGTCATTCGCACGTAACCAACTGAAACTCGACGTTACGTGTACAACCTTGCAATTAATCAATCGACCACTAAACGAGTTTTCTTCGTTTCTTTTTCTTTTTCTTTTTCATTTTCGATTTTGTTTATTTGCTTGCCGCGCCGACTTAATGAACTGGATGCCTTTCTCGCGTTGACGGGTGATACGCGAAGGTGACGTATACGGTGTACACGCAACCGTAGCAGCAGCAGCAGCAGCAGCAGTAGTAGTAGTAGTAGTAGGTTGGGTATGGTAGGCACACATTCGGGTGACGCGTCGCGTCGCGTCGCGTCGTCCTTCCTCCGATATCGACTCGTTAGCGTTAGTCGTTACCATAATCACCAATAAAATAAAATCAAGTCAAATAAAAAACAAATTCAACTATTGTACCTCCTACACCTGCGAGCGCTTAAAGACGTCGAATAATTACGTTCGGGCGTATTTGCGGGGAATGAACCGCGAACGCGAAGACGCTTATGCGAAAGTTTCGACTGTGCGTGTGCGTCCTAACAAAGACTGGAAAAAGGTGAAAAATGGCGAACAACGAAGACGACTAGTCGCACGATTATTTAGTCACCGGGCTGTCTTCTTTCGTAGGTACAGTTACAGATTTTAGGTAGGTACCCTCTCTCCACCCTACCGATAAGATTCGGAAGAGATTAGAACAAGTTAGCGGTTACCTGCGAGTACCTGCTACTGCTAATCGTAATGGTAATCGCCGTAATCGGTACCTAAATAAAGTGTCCATTCAAAAAGGTGTTAATCTGTTACACGCGCGATTGCGATACGACGCGACGCGACGCGACGCGACGTTGAACAGGACAGTTTTCATTTCAAAATGAGAAGCTGAGATACACAAATAAGGTATGTCCGCAACTTACCTACCTGTACCTAGTACCTAGTACCTAGGTACATCCTACACCCTACACCCTACACCATGCACCGTATACTTTTATACTCGTATATTCTACACGTAAGTAAGTAAAGTGCAATCACGTTGGCAAAAGTTGTTAAAAAAGATGTTTCGATTGTTACAGGTACGGCTACGCGCCGGTATAATACGTACGCGTGAAGCGGCATATGAGATAGGCGGCCGCGGCCACCGATATAGCAACGGTGCGTATCAACAGCGCCACAACATCGGTCCAATGCGCAGCTAGATTCGGCGACGGCGGCAACATCTCACTTATTTTCAGCTAGCACGAATGAGCGTATAGGCTTGGCCGCAGCGTACAATGAGCTAGAGGCGTAGACAAATGGCGATAAGTTTACTACGACTGTTGACGTTGGCGTCGGTGGCCACCGCGGCGGTGGCGGTGGCGGTGGCGGTGGCGACGACGACGAGCGAAAAAGCAATAGCAGTGGACAACTGTCCGCGGCCGTGCAAGTGCGCGACGGTGACGCTGAAAAACGTGACCATCTGTCAGGAAGCGGGGCTAAGCGCGATACCGAAAGGCGTGGCCAAGCGAACCAACTTTCTGGACGTGTCCGGCAACCGAATCGAGGTGCTGCGCGACAAAGAATTCTGGTCGTTGGGCCTGCTCAGCCTGGAGGCGATAATGTTGGACGGCAGCGGCGTCAAACAGGTGCAACCGAAAACGTTCGCCGGCCTCAAGTGGCTGAAAGAGTTGGACTTGTCCAACAACTCGATCGTCAGCCTGGATCGATTCGTTTTCGCCGACAACAAACTGCTGGAAATGGTGAATCTGAGCGGCAATCCGATACGCGCGTTGGCCAGCTTCCAGTTTACCGCGCTGCCCGTGCTCAAGGAGCTGGACTTTAGCGGTTGCGCCATAAGCGTAGTCGAGCCCGAAGCCTTTTCAAATCTGCTCTTCTTGGAGAGCCTGAATTTGCGAAACAATTCGCTGAGCACGCTGCCCCGGGACTCGTTCACCTGGTTGAAAGAGCTGAAGCGGCTGGATCTGCGCGACAATCCGTGGCGGTGCGACTGCGACGTGCAGAGCTTGGTCATTCTACTCAGCATTCGTCGCCTGTATACGGACGACTTGAGCTGCTACAACGCGGCCGATAACAGCACCTCGCTGTGGCAGCGCATAGACACCGTGGACGCGGACTGCGTTTCAGGCGTCGAGGGCAGCCTCAAGGAGAACCTTTTCAGCCTGTCCAAACGTCTGTACCAGCAGACTGGACGGTTCGACGTTATGGATACCGGTAAAAAGCTATTTTCTAGTCAACGCGTAGAAACGTCTCTTCTACCGATCGCCTTGATAGCGATCGCCGCCACACTGTCCTTTTTATGCTTAGTCAGCTGTTACGCCAAATGCCGCCGTCCATCCTCCTCCTCCTCCTCCTCGTCCTCGTCCTCGTCGACAATGTGCGATCGCGTCTGGAGCTGCTGTGGCTGGTGTTGCTGCTGCTGCTTCGACTTTTGGCGGACGAATAAAAAATACGCCGCCAACGACGACGACGACGACGCTTACGATTTCGAAAGGACGTGTTATAGCAATTTCGACGAAGATTGCAGCGATATTAGTTTGACGGTAGAATTGTAGCGGAAATGAGAACAAAAAAAAAACAAGAACATGAACAAAATAAACTTGGGCAGGCAGATGGGTAGATCTAGGTATCGCGACTTTGACGGATATGCATTCGAAACGAAGCCATCTCTTCATTACGACGATGTACTTAATAAATACGTAGGCTAGGTAGGTAGAGGTACTAGGCAGGGCAATCTGTGGTACAGTACAGTATACAAACAATCGAGTCGACGAGTTGGAGAAATCTGAATCTTCGGTAGACACTAGGTACCTAGGTACGAGGTACCTACTAATTTACGTGGCATCGCCTCGCGTTGCACCGCGCCGCGCCGCGCCGTGCGAACGATATATCTTGTAGGATGTACTACGAGTACGTCTACGTCTTCACCTACCTATCAACTCGCTCGTGTTAGTAGCATCGCTCAAGTCCGAGCCAAAACGGCAATGTAAAGCGGTATGGCTATCGGCTACTTCCGGGCGGAACTGTCATTAATTGGCGTCTGTAAGAAAAGTTGGAAGCACCCCGCATGATAGTGGCCGGATAAATGGATAACATACTCGTATCACTCGAGCGCGTGTGTAGTGTGTACTACGAGTAGTACGACGTACACGTAGCTGAATTGATGACTCTACGACCGCGGTCGATCTCGTTGGTCGCATTTGCGATATAGGTACCTAATTCGTTTTCGTTTCCTTCGCAAGTACATACCGTAGATACGCGTACCTCTACCTAATTCAACCGATGGAAGCTAAAACTATGTGTACCGCTTCGACCATGCAGCCTATATTCTTTTTCATAATAATATAATGGACTGATTATGCCTATGTATTTGTTTGTAATAAAACGACGCCAATATCTCGCGTATCACACCAAAAGTCTAACGCTGTCGTCCACGAGAATGGAAGTGCGCATGCGTTA
>FIZV01009459.1:0-11067 GCA_900050545.1 Trionymus perrisii | reverse complement strand
AGGTTAACCCCTTATGATTTTGGCGATTTTTTGAGCCTCCAAAAAAATCGAGATAAGTCAATAGTCCATTTGGACTCCTTACACGACTTTGAATGCCTTCTGGAAGCTGTAATAACGTAAAAAGTTGAAAACAAAGCACCGCACTTCGCCGAAGTATTCTGATTGGTCGAAAATTTTGACAATTAATATCTCCCCGAATTTTGATATCTGATCCGATTTTGAAACGGATCGCGAATTTGAAATCTTCAGGATCAAATCTATCGATCTCCACTCGTAGAATGGCAATTTTAGACAAATTTCTGAAATTAGAAAAAATCAAAACTAACCCATAAAAATGAGTGAATTTTTCAATTCGTTATTTTATCGTTCGATCGAGATGAAATTTGGTTTGTGTGCTAATTCGAAGCCCCAGACAACTCCAAGATGTCCAGACATCTCGGCCACGCTTCAACAAGAGAACTTACTAGCACTTGTTCGTGGTACAAAAGCGTGCCACCATCGTCTATTTTCGGGTTTTTGTTTCTTTTGTGTTGTATCCATTCGGTCTTTGTAGCATTTAGAGCATCCAGAACATGGAGGTGTGAATTGGATTTTCATTTCGAAAGGAGAATTAAATTGCGAACCGAATAAATAAGCGGCGTATTGCCTGAAACCTCCGAAATACCAATATTTGTCCATTTCTTCTCGAGCATCTCTTATAGCTCCCCATTGCAGATGACCTAGAGAATAAACCGGTTTGAAATTGTTTTCCTGTAAAATGAAGATGAAAATTAAGACTTGTGGAGAAAATTTAGAACTATAATTAATTATTTAGGTACCTCATTCCCGAATGTTTTAGTTTCAGTTACATTTAACGGCGACGTGAGCTCTTTGACTATACAATAAGTAGCATCCATCATTAGTTTCACTCTATCTAGAGAAGTATTACCGGGCTGATTCGCCGTTGAATACAGTTTTTTAGCAATAATGTTACTTCGGCCAACAGGTATAATTCCTAGTGGAACTTCTTTCGAGAGGGAATTGCTAATTTTTTGGTAAAATATCCCCGTGATAACCTGGGTAAAAATAACATTTCTTCGTGATAAGTTTCTGACTAGAATAAAATATGCAACTTTGAAGTACTTCTGATATAGCTCCGTCTCCACCAGCAACGACAACAGCATCAACATCATCGGATATAGCTTTGGTCAACTGAACTAAACCGTATTCATCCGACGATTGTAATAATGTAATCTTAGCTCCGGAGAGATGTAGTAAAGGTGCACAATATTTTTCATATTCTTTCAAAGCTTTCCTGCAAATTGAAAGAAAATCGGTTTTAAAAACACATTATAGAAAACTTTAAATGGCATAATTAATGGGGTGGATAAGCACATACTTTTTATTAGCAGCTGGATTCAATAGAACTAGTATATGTCTAGGTGACTGAAATACGGGTAACGATACGTCTCCAAATTTAACTGCCTCTTTACAGTATCGTCGCACCAATGAGTTTTTCCTGAAATAAAACGATACGAATGTATCTTTCTTGAGTAAACTAGACTAATTGTAAATTAAAAAAAAAAAAGGTAAATGAGTCACTTACTCAAATTCTGTTTTTATAAAGTCTCCGCCATAGTAACAGGCGACTGAAAAGAATACAGATTTTTTCCAATTATTTCCAACCCAGCGACCAAACTTCAATACTTTGGCCATTACGCAAAAAGAACTATACTTATGATGATGAAAAATCACAAAAAATGCATTCTTCTTTCGGCGAGAAACATTTCATAAAAATAAATTTGAAATTTTGAAGATGAAAATTTTGGTGTTTTTCTTATCACTGTTATCAGTGATTCAAGTTCCGTTCCTCTCCCTACCCCCTTCCAACAAAATGTAATAGTACAAAATCAACAAAATGCCCATTAGATGCCCATTTATTGGAGTTGGGAAAATCCACCAAGAATAAAAGGAAAATGTGAAAATGTCTCAAAGTGACAGTGAGTATTTTTAAATTGACGGGAAATTATAAATATCATGAAATTGGGTGGTAGAGAAACAACTTTTTCCTTTTTTTTTCAAACGACGTCTTGACATATCTGACATATCAATAGTTCAATGCTTCGAAATAAAATCCCAAGTTTTATAAATAATATATTATGAATGATACCATGTGTCAATATTAAATAAAAATTCATTAAATTAAAATCCACATTCATCATGATTCAATGTACCTAATACTCATAAAACGTCAAACGCAAAAAACGAAGATGATCACCGACCGACGATGAATTTGTTCAGTTTTTCTAAACTCAGCGCGTTTTACACATAGGACTATTTTTTTTATCAAATTGGAAGATTGAAATCTATGCGAGTCGAGTACGCGAGATCTGCATCTTTTTCTGTAAAGAAACCATTGATTAGGAAAATGCTCATTCGCAAAGCTCATTTCGATATTGGTAACTTACAGGAGCGAAAAGTCTGTTCTGCCTATTACCACGACCTTTAACAACACGGTCCTTTTTAATGTTGGGCATTCGGTTTCTAGCTGTCTTCATACGTAGTAACTTAACTCTAATGTTGTCTAACATTTTTTCAATTTCTCGGAATTGTGATTCTTCGGTTACGTGATTTTCAATATAATGTTCGATCAACTTCCAAGTTTGTTCAATTTTCTTCAAAAGTCGTTCTGAAAATAAATTCAAATCTTATCAAGTTATCAGGTATTTCTTAAACAGAATGCAAAACTTTCGATGATAGTGGAGAAATTAATTTGGCATTTTTCTATTGAAACGGTGAACTATCACTTGAAAATTAAAGTCTTACCTTTGGACGCTTTCGACATTCTTGTTAATTTACGTGCCGTAGTGACCGTGAAACTGTAGGAAGTAGATGGGTTGGATTCCATTGTAGAAGCAGAACTCGTAGTAGAAGTTCCTGGCGAAACTTCTTCTGGATGTTCTATTGCAGTAGTTCCAAAAGTACCAGTGAGTGAAGACGCGTTCGGAGCGGAACTGAAGCCATGGGTATCCATATCGACAAAATGGGAAGACAAAAAACTTCACCTGAATTTTACAATCAAACGATCATGTTAATAAACATACAAAGTACAAACTTGAAAAACAAACTAGCGGCTAATGCTAAGTGATAAAATCTTTACAAATGTTGAAAATTTACTTACGAGATGAAAAGTATATCGAGTGATGCTCCAGAAAGTCAGATGTGAAGGTAATTTATCTTATTAATTGATAATTATTCGAGAAATTTTCCAATGGCGTTTTTTGACTGAAAAGGGAAAGTTTTTCTTTCCCCTCTCTTGTTTTGGGTTGTTTTCCTTTTTTTGTGTGTTTGTTTGTGATTTTTTTGTTTTTTTCTGTGGTTTTGAAAAATGAAAACCTTTTTCCTGTGGATCTGTGGGTGGGATTTTCTTCCTCTTATCAAGATGGAAATAGGAAAGTGATAACAACGCGAAAATTTTTTGAAAAAATTAATCTTTTAACTTAACATTTTCATCTCTAGTTTCTTTTTATTCCGTTTTATTTTTTGAATTTAATACATTGATTAGTTCAAAGATTAATTTAGTGTTAATTTATATCACAAATAATGAAACGATTTCTGACGCCGATTCTGCTCGTAAAGCAGTACACTAGACGAGTAGCTCAAGCTCAAACTCAAACGCCGAAGAAAATTCCTGAATTTAATCCTCAAAATCAGAACCATTTAGCCAGCGCCATAGCCCAAGCATCAGTGAGACAAAGCAAATTCTCACGATCTAATTACGACAAAGAAGATTTCCTGAAAACGTATCCTAAAGCAGCGGCAATACTAAATATCTGTAAAAGTTACGAATTGAACGAAGGCAACATTATGGACGCAATAGAACGAAACCCAGACATGTTAGATTTCGATTACTCGAATATTTCGTCGATAATTCACCAATTCCAAGTATTGGGTTTCAATGCAGACGCTATTGCAACTATAATTTCGCAGTATCCGCATGTTTTGCAGTACCGACCCGATGATTTAGCCAACACCATGAACGCTTATCGAAAAAAGCATTTCGGCGAACGTTTCATCATTAAGCTGTTGATATCATACCCGTTGCTGCTTTCATTAAGTGACGCAGAAATAGAAAATCGTCTTTCGAGAATTAATTATTTAATGCAAAACAGAATTAATCGAACGACGAATTTATTGTTACGTAATCCATCGCTTATGTGTTGCGATTGGAATGATGTCGAAGGCAAGTTTAATTATTTATATAAAAAGATGCGCGTTACCGAAAAAGATATTAGTAGATCGCAAGCGTTAACTTTACCATTATCGCATATAATATTACGACACACATTTCTCGATCGAGCTGGCGTTTATATAAGACCTTCGATGAAAGATGAAGACAACGTAAGTTTGGATGGTCCTAAAAATCCCTCTTTATCCGATATCGTCGATACAAATGACGAAGAATTCGCCAGAAGAGTAGCCAAAGTTTCACCTGCGGAGTTTGAAGTCTTTAAAGCACTTATGAATTACGAAGACGAATTGGAAAACGACGAAGATGGCGAAAGTGAACTTAATTTATCTAGTAAATTTGACATAGAGTCGAAATAATTTTCTTTAAATAAGACGAAAAAATCATCTCTAAAAATTTTTATTCATGATTAATATAACCACGTTTAAAAATTCCATCTAATTTGGTAAACATAATATACGTATACATAACAACGAAAATAAATCTAAGTTCTAATTGACAACAAGGCTGTATACGTAAAAAGGAAAACCGAGAATACAAATATTTCTTTTTAAAAATTATTTTCGTATAGATCTCGTGTATAACCTGAGCTCATAAATGTAAATACAACTTTTCAAAGAAAACAACAGACTATGCTTATTTCAATTAATAACTGGGTAACAATCGATTAAACTGAAGATAAAATTCGAAACTTTGTTTCCTAAAAATGAGTAAATGGGTAAACTGTTTAATGTCTTTCGAGACAGCCAACTGCACAAATAACGTAAGGTAATAACGAATATGATGTAAATGTAAATAAAACGAGGTTGTATACTTATATCATCATGATATGATGAAGATGATGATACTATTCTAACAGGTAATATTCGCTTATGGAACTAGTTTAAAAAGTTACTCGTTCGTTAACGTTATAATAATAAAACTAACAACATTAATTCCATTCAAATCGAACAGATAAGATAGGTATTCAAAACATCTCTAAAATGATAAACAATTATAAATTTCACAAAATTAGATAATTCTACGTAACACCAATAACATCGATCTAATATAAAAATAAATTAAACATTTGGTTATGGAATTTATTGTCATATGTAACAATACTGCTTACTTACTCTATACACGCCGGAAATTAAAATACTCGAATCAACGTAAACTAGATCGTGAATTGATAGAATCTAAAGAGTCGAGTAAATGACCTATTAAATTTCCGTCTTTACCGCTTTCCGATATAAGACTATGTACGGTCAGGGCTAACTGTAGCGAGTCGTTAATATCAACAGCTATTACCGAATTTCTAGTATCCTAAAGTTGAAAAAAAAACATTAAGTCGAAATTGATCAAATTTCGATCAAAATGTCAAATAGGTACTTACTAATGACTCTATCCACGTAGTAACCACAGGAGTGAATTCAGAATAATAACTAACGTTTTCATCTAACAAGGCTTTAATTCTATGTCCTAGGATTATGAGTAAATGATGTCCTAATTGTTCTTTTTCGTTAACGGACGGTATTATCTAGATCGAAAATTAAAATTACGCGGATAGGTAATTATTTTAAAATTTAATAATTGAAAAACGAAAATTACCTCCTCGGCTAATCTATCGTAACCGTATGTGTAGAGTTCGCAAATTTGATGCCTCTTTAACGGATCTATAGGAACAGACCAATCGTGAGCCAAAGTGAAAACTCTAGTTATCCAATCGACGGACGGTTTTAATTTATCTGCCGACTCTGAAACCTGTAAAATTTGATCATTTTCAATAATAGCCCCAGTGAAATAAGGAAATGAAACTGCATTTTGGGTTACATGATTATTCAAAAAAAAAAAAAAGTCCCATCCTCATCCCTGAGAAAGTCCCCCAAGTGTGAACCACACATAACCCCCTCCTTGTTTTTCGCATTTAACTCGTCATAGGAGTTTGACCAGAAAAATGGTAATTGCTATGTAACCTAAAATGCAATCTGCGCTATAATTTTGGTCCAATTAAATTGGGTTACGAAATAGGTATACACGATTTCTTTCGAAACGAAATAATAACCTGAACGGTATTAGGTTCAACGTAGGGCTTGAGTACTTCGTTGATGATGTTGGTAATCAGTTTTTTCAAATAGCTGCATCGATTTACGATAATTTTTTCGTCCGGATTCGGATGGTAGAATCCTTCCTCAGATGGAACATTGGTAAAAAGCATTTCGGCGCTCTGTAAATCATTTCAAATTTTAGATACATGCTTCTGAAACGTCAATAATTACAAAATAACTAACCGTAGACGGAAACAACGAATCAATCGGATGAGTAATTCTCAGAGGGAAGGATGTTAAAAAATACAAAGTTCTGGCGCATTGTGACAGCAAATAGAGTAAATCCGCATTGGCTGGTTTTTGTTTAGTTGCTAGTTCGATCAAAGGTGGAGTTGTACTTTTCGGTGAAAAAGCATTACCTTCCCATAGAGGTTCGTATTTGAGAGCAGGTTTGGGAACCACTTCCATGTCAAAAACAGCCTGTAAACGGATCTCAATTAATACGTATTTCGATAATTTAACGAAGAAATGCAATTTTTTGACGAGTCTGACCTCGATAAAAGTATCGATAAATTTAACCCAAAGGCTTAAAAACGCTGTGAGATTTTCTTCGGATATTCCAACTTCTTGTTTACATAATCGATCTTTGGGTAATTTACCAACTTTATTTATTAATCGAACGGCCGATTCGCAAATTATCGATAGATGAGTGGTCCATATTAGAAAACAGCATCCTGTGAATAAAAATTTTTTAAAACTTCTGTAAATTACAAGAAGCTAATTGTATATTATGAAATTGTCGTAAGTGCACAAATTAACATCTCGTCTGAAAATTTTCTAATCGAGCTGAGATAATTACCGTGTTTGACATGAGGACAGCGAATAATTTGCAAAGTAGTAATCGCAGCGTCCAAAGCTCTGAGATCATTGATAGATTTTTTCCAAATAAGAATATATTCCCAAGTCATATTGGCTAATAATGAATTAGGTTTCAAGCTGTAGGGGAAAATTGCGACAAGTTTTTCCAACAAGTCGAGTATTTCTTTTTCATTCGACCTTATTGGTTTAGCTTCAACACTCGGATCGATTGATAATGCGATACCTTCTTGAATACCAAGGATGGATTTCTTAGGAGATGATTTATCTAAGCTCGGAACGTTGACGTCGTTTAGGAATAATAATTCCGGATTTAAACCCATGCTTACGATCCATTTAGATACCAATTCCGAAATGGAACCTGGCAGGAAAAATAAGCTCGTTTGAATCATTTCAAAAAATAAGCTGCTACTTTGGTAATTATTGTGAGTGATTGTTTACCTTTGCCTTGTTTCAAAATGGAGGATAAAACTACATTCGGAGGTTCGTACGAAATGCAATATAGGGTAGCAGGTAATCGCGAAGGATGTTGCCTGTAATACGAATTATAATTTTTAATTTTGTGTCTGAATTATTTGGTGAGTGGATATCACTTCAGGTTACTATAACGTACTTCAGGACAGAATCTAAGAAAGTAATGTCTTCTAATTGGCCAATTAATATATTCCAATGACAATCCTCTTGGGTGACTGTTTCCCAATCAGTATGAGGATTTGATTCGCCTTCGTTATCTTCTTTATTGTGTACTACGAAATATAAATAAATAAATTAATTAATCAACTTAAAAAATTTCAAAATTCAATTTACAAAAAGGATTACGTACTTTTCGTTTGAATATTGGAAGAAATAGCTCGACAAACGATAGCAGCGGTAATAGCAGTCAATGGACATTCGCTATTTGCCAACTGAGCCCGAATTCGTCTCCAATCGGTCTTGTAATCTAAACAGTATAATCAATTTAGTTTTTTTTTTTTTTTTTTGAAAAATCTCGAACTTGAATAGAAGAAATGTTACCATCGGTTTTGAAAATCTGGAGTACAGCGTTTACAATTCTATATAAGTTTAACATTTCTCTGACCATAGTCAAAGTAAGTGGTTTATTTAACCAGTAACGGAATATCAAAAATAATAAATCGTCTTGAGAGAATTTACAATGTTCGCATTCTTCTCGCCATTCTTCCAAGTTACATTTACCGTACATGACACCGCTACACATCAGATCACCTGTTCGTAATAAAAAATTGATGATTATATTTTAGAGCTGCGAATTATCTACTATTTTCATTTTATTTATACTACTTACTTATTCTATCGAGAACTTTATTGGGAAGATTCGGATTCAGTTTCAAATTGGAAGTTTTATCGAAGGACGATAAAAATATGGAAAATTCTTTAACTTTGGAAGCACTTTCTTCGTTAAAAGTAACACGTCTTTGCTTGTTGCGCGAGGTTGGTAACAATGCCATCAATTTATCTAATTCGTCTTCTTTCAAGTGTAAAATATCACAGGCTTCCTGAAATTTAACGATAAAATGAATCTAGCGAACTAAATTCAAACTTCAAAATGGACTCGGATGATAATACCTGGATCAAATTTTCTGAATCATCTACGACGGTAGAATAATCCGGCGGTAACTGATACATATTATTTACAAATTGGTACAATTTCGACAGATGCTCCAAACTTTCTAAATTTTGGTAAAAGTGATCATCGTCTTCCAGTAAATCGGTTTCTGAAAACGATGAAAAATTATTCAGGGGTTCGTAGATTTGAAAAAAATAGATTAAATTAAAATTACGTACCAACTGAAAGTCTATCCTTTAACGCTTGCAAAAAAGCGAGTAAAACGTCGGAAAACATATACTTATTCGAAGCTAGGGAATCGACAGCTTGTTTGATGACGTCAGCTGTTCTCAAATTTTGAGCTAAATTAATAGATTCCTGAATCAATTTATCACGTTGTTCGTTTTCATCTTTCAGAATCCTTGTTATATTCTTCAACATGTGAATATCTCGTACTTTGTCGTTATTTTTACTACTACGAATTTTGAGAAAACAAAATCAAACATGGAATCGAGGTATTAGGAATATTTCTTGAGAAATTAAAACAATTACCTCAGACAACAATAAAAAGGTATTATAATTTCTTTCATTTCTCCATTAGCTTCAATTAGTATGCAATTATTATGCGCGTTTTTTCCATCGTATAATCCAATAATTCCGTAGTTCGAGTTGAGCAATCTGCCTTCCTTCTCTACGTTAAACGATACGACTTTGGGACCAAATTGCATCGTCCATACCTCGACGATACCTTTTTTCGGAATGTTAATAACTAATAGTTGTACCCTTCGTTTAGGCTGTTTCTTCTTATCGGTGTCTTCTTTGACGAGTAGCCAACCGCAATGAGCATCTCGGAAACCTTTCAGCAATCTAGAAGATGCCCGAATTAAATATGTTAAATCGTAAAACGAGACGAAAAAGTAAAATGAGTAGAACAAAATACCTGATAACTATTCCATAGTTTAGATCAACGATGCAAATACGTCCGAAATTATCGGTAACTGCGGCAATATCGCCTAAAGGAGACATAACAATCGATGTACCTTGACGTCCTTCATCAGCCAGGCCAAATCTAAATGTACATCAAATTATACTGAATTTGTCTAGAAATAAAAATTAAATTAATCGCTGTATTAACCTGCAACCCATCTCCTCAGCTGCTTCCATTCGAACTTCGGGTGGTTTAGGGTTCGGTCTAATTCCCAATAACCAATTCCTGAGAAACAAAAAATCATCACTACACTTTTTTTAAAATTTACAATTAATACTTTTTACTTACGGAACAGATTGCTCAATAGCTGATTTCAGTTTAGTAGCTACAGCTTTCGTAATTTCCGATAAAATAGGCTGCGAATCGTTTTCAAAAGCATAATGAAATCCAATAAAAGGTTTACTGCCGACGGCCGCAAATAGATGACAATGAGGTGGATTATTTTGATACCTAAGGTGTTATTCCGCTATTATAATGATTCAAATGTAAATATTGAAAAAAACAATTGAACAAAAATTACTTCGCATTAAAGCCACCGACGAGTGAAGCGGTGAATAAATGATCGAACATGTTCGTAGGTACTGGACCAGCTACAGCACAAGCTTGAATGTTTTCTTGGTTTGAAAATGCCCATTTTCTGTACGTTAGTGTAGGAGCTATAGCGTTATTTGCGTTATTTGAATGGACTAAAAAAAAATGAAAACACTATGTAATTTGAAAATTAATTTTTTCTAAATATTTCAGTAGGTATTTACCTCGAGCGAGATGATTCCTACTCGCATTCAACGTATTCAGAACAACAAATCCAATTATGGTACAAATAACAGTTTTATACAATATATGAAGATCTTCATTTTTTTCTGCTTTACTATAATACTGCGATAAAGTAGAACTTTGTATCGTAATGCTCAAAACACTTTCGTCATGAAACTGTTGCGAAAGGATTAGCGATCCCATCTATAAAATTCATCGCCCGAATAAGTAATCAATACCACGTAGATTGCGAGCGAACTTAAGGTTACTCACTTCGGTATAAAATCGGATGTATCCTGACGTAAAACCAACTACAATACATGTCCAGTCCGGTGTCGTTTGTGTTCTGCTTCTTTTTTTGGCCGTTGAAATAGGTAAACATAACACGGATGTAATCAGTTCCCTGTTAATTCAAATTTCAAACGAAAGTTAATTTCTAGTTAGCAACGTTCAAATAAGTGTTTAAATTAATACGACGACTTACTTATCACATTTATCGGGAATACCCTGCCAGACAACATGATAAGTCATTTTAACTTCTTCTTCATTAGAATTCCATTTTGCTGTAAAAAAAAAAAAAAAAAAAAAAAAAAAGTCATGAGAGAAACCAAAAATAATCTAATATCAAGTT
>FIZV01009439.1:0-11370 GCA_900050545.1 Trionymus perrisii | reverse complement strand
GTCCCTTTTTTCTTTCAAAATTGAATGATTTTTAGACACTTTATCAGACATGACATGAAAATGTGCTCTCATCGTTGCAGACATTTTCTAAATTTCTTAAAAATTTACTTAATATTATTTCTTTTAATTAATTGTTTTTTAAAATAAATTTTTCCCAAGAATATGTTGCAATACTTGAATCTTGAATTTTTTTTGATTTATTACTGAATTTGGTTCATTTTTTAGATACCAAAAACAAATTTTTAAAAAAATGGTTCATTTTATTAAATTAGCAATGTTTAATTTTATTTCAAAATTCCTATAAATTTTTTCAGAATTTTCTTCCATACTCTTTGAAAAACTTTTTTGGTTAATTTTGTAGGAAATATATTTTGAGATCCGATTTCACTTTAAAAATTCTATAACATTTTTTTGCAATTTTTAAAGGGAATTTATTTTTTATAAAATGTTAATTATAGGTATCTAATTTTACTTTAATTTTTTTTTGTAATAATCCTACAAAAATGCATTTCTGTTTAATCTCATTTTAGTTTTCGTTTTTTTTCCTGGTCAATTTCTAAGAAAAATCGTATATTTTTTAACGAATTTTTTCAATAATTTGGAAAAAAAATTGTTTTTCCCCCAAAACAAGGACCGGGGAAGGGCAAACATTGAATTCATAGATCTTCTTCGTTTTGAGATCAATAGTTCATCGTTGATAAAAAAATTTAATTTGAATACTGCTTGACCGAAAATTCTGAAAATTTTTGATATTTTTATAATGATTATTATGTATGACGATTATTATTGAAAAACTACAACCGAAAGTGTTTTACCTTTGCTGTAAACTCCACGAAATCGCAAAAAATCCTATCTATTCTGCACTCCGACTTCAACACCAGTTTAGAAATAATGAGAATTTTAAAGGTGAATTTAGTAGCCATTTAACCTATAATTTAAAAATTTGATAGTTGGCATTTCGCACAGGATTCCCTCTAGTGGTGTTCTCAAGAACTATCTCGGGGCTGGGGGGAGGGGGACTCAATAAACTTGACCAATTGATGAACTCAATGAAAGAATAAACATCAGTAGCGTAGTTAGACAGCCATTCGAGGGGGGGGGGAGGTTCTTGGCAAATGAAAAAAATTCATGCAAAATTGAAAAAATATTTATCATTTTGTCAAAACTACCTAATAGAAATCGATAGGATCGCTGATTAGACTATTCTTAATATATTTTATTATTTTAACTTTTCGAGGAGGGGCAGAGCCCCCAGTCCATCCCCCATGGGAACACCCCTGGTTCCTTATCAAAATGAAAAATATGAAAAAAAAATCAAACAAAATTTTGTTAACCGTCGCAAGAGTGAATCACTTTTTTAATTCGAATATAAATTCAAAATAAGATAATTCGTTCTCGTTGAAAAAATTTTAAATGCGTCATCGAGCGTTGGGGAGGAAGTCGGTGTGTCCATACTTATTATTTGGCAAACTTGAAAGAAATATGGCAACATCTTCAGGTGCTAGCACGTGCGCGATGATGGATATTTTATTACACAAGTTAGATTTTTGATATTTTTGATAAAACATTTAAACCCTTAACATGATCAAATGAAAAAATACACCACAAATTATAGACGCGTGCGATGAAACCAATGACGTAGAGATTTTCGAATCTTATCGAAAAATTATCGACAAACCGGCGACAGTGATTAGGAAATTTCAAAAAAATTGCGTTTATTCGTCTGTGTATCCGGTTGTCTGAATTAAACTTTTGTTCGGTTTTAATTCGGTTTTATTATGCACATGCGACTTAGGCAGTAACATGCGAAGTAAAGAGTTTGAAATGAGCCATCATGTTCGCGCCTCCGACTACCTGTTTCGTCGTTTGTATGCTCGTATTACTGTGTAATATTTTTAGAGGCTCACGATGGGTGTGTTATGGTTGATATTTGTCCGGAAAACGGCGCCAAAAACTGGTTTTTGATGTTTGAGTTTTTCGCGTGTACTGTGCGCTTTTTGACGCGAGTAACGCGATGATTGAGTCGTTGAAAAATGGGTACCGGGGAAAGTTCCTTCGAATATAATGCGTTGCTCGTGGTTATACACGTATCGAATATCGAAGGATTATGAGTCTCTGTGGTTGGTAGAACTACGTTGGAAAATCAGTACATTCGATGAGTTTATCCGACCATACATCGTGGTTTCCTTTTTTTTCATTCAGTATTTGCATTTCGAGTACTTACGGTTTTAATCGCATGCTAATGTCATCGTATTGGAGACGTGCATATGGGCAGGGATCAGGTTGTTATGTTATAACTATATAGTACGTCGCGAATATTTATGTGTCTGCAGGAAACGCGATTAGTTGGTGATGATCCTGATCATACAATTATTACCTATTATTCATGATAAATTCCAATGGAAAATTTACCGCGTATTATTTGTGTTGCCTTTGAATTGAAGATACGAGTACGTATATCTGCGTATTCTATCGACATTCTACATTCCTTAAAGAAAGCTCGAAAATTTCGGAAGTTGGACTGGGTTCAATTGAAACTTTTCGTTTTTTACTTCAACCAATAAGTGAACCTTGAATCAAACCAAGTCTCTCTGATAGGGAAATTTGTCAGCTTTCCAATGACAGCAATATCATTTTTCTATCTACCATACATTCGACAGTACAGAGCAATGAATATGAAAAAATATCATTTCATCGTCAAAGTAGCCCTCTTCTACAATTCTTATGATGTTTAAAAAAATTGTTCAGCAAAATTTAAAAAAAAATGAATGAAAAATAACAAAATTCTATTTTTTTTTTAATAAATGATTTTTTCATTTTTTTGCTTTTGAGGAAAATTTAAAAAATTTTGTTTTTGAAACCTTTTGAAATAAAATTGAATATAATTATTGTTTTCGAATAGGTAAAATTCAAAAAAAAAAAAATTCTACACAAAATTATGGCGAATCTTTGTTTGAAAAACAGCAAAAAGATATGGAATTTATTTTTTTGGTCAAGATAAAATATGTGATTGTGTATTTTTATTCTACTCGTACTTTTGTTCGAAATATGTAAAAGTATGTTTTCGAAGTTCGCTAGTTTCATCAGGGTGGTGTGATTCGTCGAGAAATTTGTATAATTCTTTAGCTGACTTAGCTGCTAAATAATTAATCATGATATGTGAAAAAGAAATGAGGTTGCCCTATAGAGTATACAAAACAGGACCAAAAACAAAAAAAAAATCCCCTCTCAACGTCTCAACTTCCACCATTGGGGCAAATTATTGGCTGATTTTTTCATCCTGAGATATCATCTCTAACTTTTTAGTAGATTCGAATGCTGTCAACTCTTTGCTACAGATATTACACAAACATTACATAGGTACGAGTAAACTATATTAATTTCGATTATAGTGCTCGAGTTCGGGTATATTTCAGAGGTATTTATCGCCAAAAAACACGTTAATTATTGGTCGGAATCCATTCACGTGTATTTAATCGCGACGTGGAAATTTTATGGTAGAAAAAAAAGAGTATAAATACTCGAAGATTCATTAACGAAAATCGAATTAGCACTCGGGTTGTCGTTTTTCGAAGGTTGATCCAATCCGGTCTAATACAGGTGACAATTTGGTTTATCGATGAACCTTTTATCGTTTTTTTCTTTCTCAGGATTCGCTACAGTGTAATCGATTGATCGTTAAAAACTAGCCAGCAGCGTCTGATTTCGAAGTATATTATTCTAATTAAAATAAATTAACGATAAGTTGGTTCGGCTATGAATGGAATCGTATGTGCCCTCCGATGCATCGGAGATTCGAAGCCGAACCACTTATACGTACAATTGTAGTCTGCTATCTTGTTTTCGTTTCGCGATTCCCATAATAAATAGATTACGCAAAGCATCTTTGTATTGGTATCACTTTCTGTTCTCCAATATTTCGTACTTGGTATAGGCATATAGGCTGATGTGCTCGTAGCACGAGTACCAATTGCTGTATGGGCAGATGGGCAGTTGACTTGGTCAGAGATTTATACAAATTGGTAGGCTACTTTGAATTGTTGGCTAGGTCAAGTATATGATGCTAAAATTGTTTTGCAATTGATTCGAAACTATATAGGTTACATTTCGGCTTAGTAATCGTTTCACTGGTTGTTTAAATTTTTATTCTGATCCTTTCTCGAGCTCATTTGCGTGAAAAAATTTCCCTTTCATTTGAAATCTTTTTCAGCAAGCGGATTGTAAAATGTAGGTACAAAATTTGACGAAAACACTTTTGAAATTTTTTCAAAAGGAAAAATATTCGTAACAACTTTAAGTCTCTTTGAAAGGTTTACTGGGGTATTTCTCGATTTTTCTACTTTTTGGGAATTATTTCTGTAAAGATATGCTATGCTTTTACAGAATGTGGTATATTATGTGCGATTGTCGACGAAATTTCATTTTTTAATATATCAAAATTTTCTTCCTTTTGGGGTTGTTTGCTTTGCCGATTGAAGATCATTTTCAAAGTTATGGTATTAAGGTTAGTAATTTTTTGGATTCTTTTCCCCCATTGGTATAATTTTCCTTGTAGTTGAAAATTATATAACTGGTAAAATTCTTTCGACGAATTAATAAAGTTGAAATCGAAAACGCCACGATGGCGATGTTTTTCTTTCGGTGGAAAATCTGCGCCTTTTTCGTATTGTGCTCGTAACTTTTGGCCAGAGATGATAAATAATTTTTGTCGGTTTTATATGCGATTCGTTCGGCTTTTACCTCTTTTCATTTTTGTTAACTTGGTATTTGCTGACTGTTGAGATTCCTTTTTTTCTCCTTCGATTTCTTAATATCCTTGACCCTTATGGATATAAAAAAGGGCTACAGTGTTTCACTTTTATTACCGTTTTAAATCTTCGTTTTGCTTTCACCTAAATTGTACCTGGTTCCACATAATGGTGGTTTTAAAGATTTTTTTGTCGTTTAAATGGTGAGTAAGGGTGACAATAAGAAGTGAAGAATAGCGGGTCAAGTTTGGCCTGTTTTTTTCCTTTATTTGCGAATGTGTATTAAAATGTGAAAGTGATTACGTTGAAAGGAAACACCTTTTCAGTTTTTTTCAAGAGGGCCATTCTTTCAATTCGAATACTAAAATAGAAAATATTTGTAACGCTTTTCATCGATGTTATCCTTACACATCGAATAGAGACGACGAAGTATTTGATTTCTGCAGAAAAAAAGAATTCAACCCTTTTCTTTCAACAGCACTATCTGCTCTCTCGGTTGATCCTAGTCATGATTGGAAATTCCATTATGAGTTGATTGAGCCAACGATGCGACGTAATTAATATATTATTGAAATATTTTGTGAAATTTTTCCACCGTGGGTTTAATTAAATGAAACCAAAGTACGGTTGTTTATGTATCGAGATCGATAGGCGTTCATTTTTTTAGGGGTACACAATTGAGAAAATTATCCATTAAGTGTAATGCGTGACTTGTTTTCAATTAAGATATCCTAATTTGAATTTATAATGGTTAAAAACCGACACCCTGGCGTTGCTTTCTTCTGTTTCCGATTTTATTGTACAATGTTCCATGTTTAGATACGTATTAATGGAACTCGACAGTGTAAATAGGGGTTAAATCGCATCGCGTCTCCATTGGACGTTTTCATCAAAATTATGGAAATTTGAAATTTTCACGAGTGAAGCGAATTTATTTGCGATTTTCATCGGTTTCAATTCGGATGAATAAGGGTTGAATCGGATCAAATTTCTAGTCTTGATAAAGAAAACCATTCCTACAAACGACGAACGAATTGATTCCATGGCTCGAATCATTTCTCATTCCACGAGTAACACTATGGCCTGTTCTGCTGAATGTTCATACGTTCGATTTAGAAATTCAAAGAGCGTTTCGCTGGTATTGAATTTTGTTCGACATTTTTTTCATTTTATATTAAAATTTTCATTTCTACTTCGTTATTGGATGGCATTTTCATCGGATATTAAAATGAAAAATATTTTATTGGCGACCAATCTATGGAAGATAATTATGTGTAGAATAGATATAAATAAATTAACGAATAAGTACGAGTATGTTGGTATCTTTTTTTGATTTATTATTTCACTAAATTAAAGCCCAGTATAATAAACGAAGTCCATTAACGGAATTAAATTTCTAAATATGAACTTTGAAATGGAACTAATCGGATATTACTCGAAACTTTTGTCGAGATTATTGGAAATTTCTGACAAAATTTTCCGATCTGCCAAAATATCTTACAAACGTATTTAAAAGCTAAAAAAAAAACACCAAGACGAGAGCAAAGCACTGTGTGCCATTTGCCCAGCGTAAAATCCAACTTTATGGTAAATGCCCAACTTTATACGAGATTTTATAAGTCAACGTGGGCTAATATATTTTGAAATTTTACTAAAGGAATTCGTACGCCGGTCACCCTAAGGAATCGACTAGGCATTTACGAAAATAGCCAATTTCTGTCGGCGAATTTTGCGCCTGGTAATTTCTAATACCTAAGAGAGTTAATTTTGTAGCCGCCGAAGCGGCATAGCAGCAGTGTCGGTGATGTTGCTGCACTATGAAGTAATACATAGTATTAATGAGGAATGAAATAAATAATTCGTAATGGTTTTTTAAGTATTATTCATGGTTGTAGATTTTTCACGCTTTGTTCGTTTTGCACAAAAAAAAAAGGTATTGCTGCGCTGTATTTCAATTTGCGAATTAATAAATAATTATTTCAAAACTTGAAGATTTTCGATGCAATGAGTACTGGAGTCGAAGATTTGCTCGGAGAAATTTTTCCAATGCTGTGAATTTTATCGATATCCATCGTACTCGTATTCAATTTTGTAGTACCTAATGTGACCTACTCGATTACCTTTATCAAAATTTGCTTTCGTTCGTGCTGGTAGAATTTCCATTATACAATTTCAGTCCACTGTAATGATTTCATTAATGAGTTATTCTTTCACTTTCTATGATGGTACGTGACATTCCCAGGTGTTCGGGCCGAAATTAAGTTACAAAGATCTCACTTCATTATGCACATTGCATAATTAATGATGACACACTATTATAGGGAGTATTACCTATCCTGTGTGTATGGTATTGTAACTCGCGTACGAGAAATCTTCGATTGATACCTATTTTCCAATCATTTCCGGAGCGGGAGAAAGAGCGAGATATTTTTGAAATCTTTTTTTTGGAAGTGTAAAGGTATACGTTGGTCGATAAGTAATCGAATATGGCCATAATTTATTCATTTCTACCAATACAGAATTTTATTTTAAATTTTCAATAAACACCAAACAATTTTTGTTACAAAAGGGAAAAAATAATTTTCGTGGGTTTTCATTGTCATAAGCAATTTTATGACTGAATCTTGCCATTTTTTCTAAGTCTCACCATTTCAGGAAGGTCGAGCCCTTTTTCTTGGGAAATGTTTCAGAAAACGTGTTTCAAATTTTCAGAAAATTGTCAATTTTTCAAATAATAGCCTAATATTTAAAAATTTTCAAATTTTCAAAAAAGTTAAATTTAAAAAAATTACAAATACTCAAAAATTACCAAATTTTCAAAAGTTGTCAAATTTTTAAAAATTACTTAATATTTAAAAATTGTCAAATTTTCAAAAAAGTCAAATTTTTAACAAATCAAAATTTCCAGAAAGTCAAATTTTAAAAAATTGTTGAATTTTTTTAAAATTATCAAGTTTTTAAAAATGTTTAATTTATTTATTTCTATTGTTAAATTTTTCAAAAATTTTCTAATCTTTAAAAATTGTCAAATCTTTTAAAATGTCAAATTTTTAAAAAAGTCAATTTTTTTAAGTCGTTAAATTTTCTAAAATTGTCAAATTTGTGTTACGTTGACTTTTAGACATTTTGTCAGACGTTTTGAAATATAAATTTGATATTTTGTCAGGCATTCTGAAACTTTGAAATTATTTTTATATTAATTGAATGATTTTTAGATGTTTTGTCAGACGTAGATTCTGAAACAATTTATTTTTATTTTTAATTATAGATGTTTTGTCAGATATTCTGAAACTTAATAACACTATCGATTCCAGACCTTTTGATCAAGTCTGGCAATTTCTAAACGTGCAAATATAAGATTTGAGATATCTGTGATACTTTCTTTTTCCGAATTTTTAAAAATTTTCTATGTCCACCCCTCCCCTACCCTTGGTTCTATTTCTGAACAGGTGTGCAGGACACACTGGTTGGATTCGCCAGGCTTAATAAACATGAAAATGCTTTCCTTTGGTTGTAGACGGGTCTGCAAACTGACGATTTCTTTTTAAAAAAATTTATAAAAATGCATACTCACTTTTTTATCATTTCTCATAAATTTTTGCTCAATTTTTTTTTAAATTTTTTAAATATTAAGATGTTTTTAGTGTTACGTTTTTATAATTTTTGAGTGAATTTCATTTTTAAGATTCTTATTATTTTTTTTAACCTTTCGAGTATTTTGAATTAGGGCCTCAAGTACAGTTGATACGCAGTACGTAGTGTCGTAGTTATGTACGTAGATGGAAACCACCAAATGATTTTCATTTGTACTTTTTTCTCCCTCTAGCAAATACAAAAGTTAGGCAAGTGGCTAAAATATTTTACTTAATAATTCAGCGATTTCGTCTCAATTCGTACGGACCAAGTTGGCGAAAAAAAAATTGTTCTAAAACGTAAGTAGGTAGTTTATAATAACCTGGCGTTTTTTTAACGTCATCGATGCTCGCCGTTAACCGCGGTATCGTTGATTTTACCTACTTTCGTGAATAGGCAAGTATACCTGTGACGTCTGGTAATCTGGTTCGCGTGTGTATATATTTACTCTTAAGTTGAAAAAGTTTGGTCGAGGTGAACTGGTTTATTTAACGGCTATTATAGGCGGTGTATGTGTCTATTTTTTTCATCTTTTTCATACGGTACGAGTATTCTATAGATGTAATTCATGGTTAGAATGTCTGTATTTCAAACGAAATATTTATTACGATTGATGTTCGTGTAACTAAACGTATGGTTTATAGCATTATAGCTGAGATTTGCGATGTATGGTAATAAGGAGTCTACCGGAAAGCACCAGTCGAGTGAAAATTTTCAATGTCCTCTAGGACGAGTGTATAGTAAAGTACCTACACGAGAATGTCGTACGTGTATTGTTCTTATTATCAATACGAATTCGAATCGGAATAGCGAATAATTTTGAACCAGTTTTGATTAGATTAATATACCTTGTTCTGCCCACCTTTAACATCGAATCTCTAAATTACGATCCAAATTATTTATTTAGAAAACGTTCGAAGCGCCCTCGATATTTTAAAGTCGGATTTCTTATTTCTAACTTTCACTGCACAAATTATTCACCGAATTCGTAACTCGATTGTTATTTTATTTAAAAACTACGTCTCGCGTAGTTGCTCGATTATTTAGTACTTGTTTTCCAGTTTTTTGTTTGTTGTCTGCTCAATGTACAGTACGAGTACATGCATTCATATAGAATATAGAGCGAGAAAGGCACCTTTGAGTAAGGCAAAAATTCAGTTCATGTTGGCCAGTTCTTTCGATAAAATTTGGCAAATTACAAAATTTAAGATAATTTATTCACTCGTATAAGAAATGGTCGTCAAATCAAGTACATATGCTTAAAATATTATGGAAATTATGCGATAGTGTAGCTAATGCCAGAATTGATAAGAATTTTTGCATAAGGCATCGGACGGAAGTCGGTGGCAAAATAAATTCGTATAAAGTTTTATTTATAAAATAATTTTTTTTTTTTTGAAACGATTTATTTCACATAGAGGAAAAAATCAAGCATTGTCACTTTGCTCGGTTTGAAATTATTTTGTAAATTTGCGCGTATGACATGATGGGGTGTATTGGACACACCGAAATACAGAGAGAGGAAGATAGATGTACGATGAATTTTGATGGTACTTTGTGTGTAATATTTAACGAATGTCGTTATTCTGTCTTCTCCTTTTTCTTATTCGTCGTAGCTACGTGTTATTATTACTACATTCTTGAATAGGTTTCTTTACTCAAACGGATACTCAAGGCCAAAAACAACTTTCACGCGCTCAGAATGCTGTAAACGTTGTGCTTCCCACCAGTTTCGAATACTCGATAGTTATTCGTTTTGATGCCAATTTGAGAACCCGTTCAAATGTAGTGTATAATAATGTCGAGGGTTTTTTATATTTCTACGGGTGGTACACTATATAAAAATCGGTCAACTGTGTTCGTGGTTCGAAGGTACGATGGTACGTAAAGCTTACTCGAGTTACGGGGTTTTTTCCTTTCCGAAATAACGAAGAAAAAGTTTCAAAATGGGTCGTATGTGCAACTGGAGTTATGTAAGGTATCCGGCGTGTTCAATTTTGAAGCTTATTACTGGTGACATTTTTTTTATAGGGTGTTCCCTGAGTGATATTGGGAAATCCAAAAGATGAATAGTTGGATAGACAGTCCATCAGAAACAAAAGATGTGATACCCCCACACTTACTGCCCGTCTCAAAAATTGAAATGGAAAATAAAATTGGAAAAAAATTGATCGTACATGTGTGCGGGTTGGACTAAAAAATCAATATTTTTTATTGTTGACATTTTTTGCCATCGTCTGAAAATAAAGGCGACACGAAGCTTTGAAAATAAGTATTTGCAAAGTTGAAGGCTTTTGAGCGCCTTCTTTGAGAACTTAGTAGAATATTGGAAAATTTTCATTCGGATGAATTTTGGAAAATTCCGAATTTCAAATTCGGTAACATTTGTTATTCTCGACTTTTCGTTATTGGTATTCGGCAAAGTTCTGAAAAATGTTGTCAAAAATTTTACCATTAAAAATTTTTAAAAATTGATTCAACATTAAAATTTATTAAAATTTGAAACCTCACCAAATTTCAAAATTTTTCAAATCGGTTTCGGCGGTTTCACCAGACTTAAAATTTTTTCTGTTTTAAAGTTTTGTTAAATTACAAAATTTCAGAAATTTTGAAAATATTTTAAATTTGACAAACTTTGAAAATGACCTTTTAAGAATTTTAGGAAATTATGATGAACTAAAATTGGTTAAATTTCAAAAATTTATAAAACTTAAAAAATTGATTTTTCAAAATTTTGAAAACTTTATATTAGGTAAGTTTTGATTTTTGAAAAAAAAACGTTGAATTTTTACAAAAATGATCGTAAGAATGTATCAAACTTTGAAAAGTGACCTTTAAAATTTGGAAATTACCACACTTATTAAAGATTTCAAAATTTTAAAATTTTTTAAGAAGTTCATTAAATTTTTAAAACTGAAAAAAAATGAATATTAACTTTTTAAGAATTTTATAAAATCCATCAGCACTTAAAAATAATTCAACTTTGTAA
>FIZV01009436.1:0-11965 GCA_900050545.1 Trionymus perrisii | reverse complement strand
TACTAAACAACGTTCATAGAAAGGAAAAAATCACTTTTTTCGAAAAATGCAATCCAATCTTTTTTATTCAAAATTTATTCAGCTTCATTTTGAAACTTCAATTTTTCAAATACCTCAATTGAGAAAAAAGTTATGAGCAAAAAACTCTCCATAAGAAGGAAAATCTCAATTAAAGAAAAAGTTAATACTAAATAACGCTCATAGGAAGGAAAAAATCACTTTTTTCGAAAAATGCAATCCGATCTTTTTAATTTAAAATTTAATCAGCTTTATTATAAAATTGGCATTTTTCAAATACCTGAATTAGGCAAAAAGTTATACGCAAAAAAGTACTCGAGAATATTCAAAGTGGACATTTCTGAAAGAGCGTACTTATTCTAAGACAAATTTTGAGGAGCTTGTGCATTGTTCT
This sequence comes from Trionymus perrisii, assembly GCA_900050545.1. Taxonomy (NCBI): domain Eukaryota; kingdom Metazoa; phylum Arthropoda; class Insecta; order Hemiptera; family Pseudococcidae; genus Trionymus; species Trionymus perrisii. The sequence continues at coordinate 11,553 of FIZV01009436.1, read as the reverse complement.
CTCTCTATCCTTATCTAACGAACACCACAAGTCATACTCCCCCTCCCCCCCCCACACGCCCATTAAAACCACATTTTTCTTCCAATAATTTCAGCTTACAAGTACCCACGGAATTTTTTGTGTAAGAAAAATTGCATCAAGTGCATAAAAATTTTCGCCTTTGTAAAGGTGAAATTTTATTTTTAGATTTTTGTTTTTTTTTTTCTTCGATCCTCGAATCGATTACACGAATTGAGTGAAATTCTTCACATATATTCCACTACGTTCACCGTGAATCATTGGCCGAAAAATGCATTTCCAATTCCAACCTAATTATAATTTCCAATTAAGATCGATTTCAAGAACTCACAAGCTAAATTCAATAGGTAAGCTAATATCGCGTAAAAGCGAACAGATAAATGCGAAGAAAAGAAAAAGGAACCAATTAATTGTGTATGGTACACATTCGAGATAAGATATGAGTAAAACTTCGTCCCCTGTGTACCCATAATGCACAAGAAGTTGGTAAAGAAGCAATCAATCATACGGTACCATATAAACATTGTATGTAATATTTGGTATAAAAGGTCAATTCGAAACCTAATAATATCCAAATCGCTTCCGTACAAATAAAATACCGTGCATGTTTTTCCGGTATATCGTTATAGTGACTCAATAATTTGTGTTCTTTGATTCTTATCCTTACAGGAAATTTAGATACGTAGTATTTTTCTGGTTTTTTTGGGAACCTTTGTACATTGCTACATAATGAAGACGTGCGTAGTACTAGGAAGTAAGACGAGTGTATTTCCATTTCAGAAAATTTCAAATTTACTCAATTCTAGGCAGAGTTGCAGAGAATTCTAAAAGGAGTATATCGCGGAATAATTTTGAAGAGATTTCTGCACAAATGATTTACTTCATACAATTCGTTGGCTAACTGGTTTTTCCAAAAATACGAAGCTACAGAGACTCGTTACAAATACAATACCATTAACTGTGCAATTATGGCCTACTCGTATTGCCCAGGTCATCTTCCACCCACTCCTCTTCCATTTCTATCCGCGCTGACGATTACTTGTTGACATTGCTTCGAGTTCGACACAGTAAACATGGCACCATCAAACCGGAAATCGTTTTCGCCGCATTTACTTTCGCAGGAAACAAGTGAAAACGATCGTAGTACAACAAGCTGGTCACACCTCGCCCTTCTGCCCGCTTGCAGTTCTCGCCGCGTCGCGTCGCGTCGTTCGCATTACACATTCTTTATGACCCAGATTCACAAGCCAAGCCGCGAAATTATGCAGTTTCGTATCCAGCCAGTACGTATTCATCGACACGGCGTGAACCCGAACAAGAAAACACCACCGCGCGTCGAAGACGAAAAAAAAACCTTCGCTTTTTATACGAATTCCTAAATGAAAGCGAAACATTCGCGTCGCGTCGCCATTACTGTAAATCAACGCGATACTCGATGCAATGAAGAGAGAACGGGGTTGGCGGTGGCAAACATAAACGTTTGCAACCTCGAAGAAATTTTTAAAAACCAGAATAAAAAATGTATAAAAGTCATCGAAATTATGGTAATCGGAATCCGAAGAAAAACCTCTTTTGAAAAGGGTTCGCGTGACTGGAAAAAACTTCAGTTGGTATTCAATTAACTAGTGCGCGATTTTAGCAAGTACAAGACGAAGCAAGGGACCAGGGGTATGAATACTTGAAAAGGAATGAAGAAAATCTCGACGAAGGTAACACGCGCAAAAATGGAGAACAGCTTGTGGAATGGGGGCGTCGCGACGAGATCCAGAGAGCAGGGTGGAATTGTCTAGTACGCGTCTCGGTCTGGTCGCCGAGCTGATAATGTGGTCTTGGGTCGGATGCGGGCATCGGGGGCTGGCTAAACCGTACATAATTCAGGCTACCAGTACCGGCGACTTTTACTTTTATTGGGTAAGCCGGCAGCCGGCGAGGGGGCCGAAGTGGTGGTGCGAGCTTGCGCGTGTGCTTGGGAAAAGCACTTTTTCGGCATGCTCGAGGATGGGTGGGGGAACCTCGGGCGCAGGAGACGCCGCTCGTGACGTCAATAGTACATGCGCCGCCGCGGAAATTGCGCGGCAGTCTCGCAGGGATCGATGGCATTTCAACGATTCGAGAGTCATTGCCAAGCCGGCAAAGCGCGGGTGTTGAGAGACTACGACGGCAATAGGCTTTTCCTTACGCATGCATTTGTTCAGGCCGACCTCGGCATCGGTAGTGTCGCGATGCAACGTTCTCAGCAGACTTTTCAGTCTATAGCGTGGCGAAATGAGAAAAAAAATGGTCGACTTGCGCATTGCGGTGGCGTTGGCGGGCTTTTTTTCCCTCTTCAACATCCGCCTCGTTTGCCAAATTAACGCTTCCGTCTGCGCGGCCAAATTCTAGAACGCGGAGAGCCGCTTCGAGGCAGGAAATTAAAGCGGAGTATTTTCGGGGCACGTTTCCGTTTTTTTTTTTTTATTTCGCTTTCGCAGTCGTCGTAGTTGTAGTAGCGACCGCGCCTTCCTTCAAGGGCAAAGTTGAATAATGCCTTGTTTCGCAAGCCTGCGCCGAACGCGGTTTACGCAGCCAAAGCTACGCTCTTATACGATGCAAATGGCCGCACGCACTGTGCAGAAAATTCATTCCCACGAAAATTCACCTTCTGCCAGTGGCTCGATAAAGGTTAAAATTCCTAGTCGTTTGATACCAACAGCCGCATTCCCGAGTTGCAGACTTGGTTTTATTTTGGAAATCTCAATTTGGCAGCACTGGCGAGAACACAATGCGATACAACGGTAGTACCAAAAATTCGCAACATTAAACATTGTATTAGCTCGTCCTTAATTTGCGGAAACGCATCGATTTAATAAAGACTCTAGGTAAACAATTAACCCGGTTGAATTTTTATTACCATTTGTTCCCCCTTCTACCCACCACCATTGTTCTCATCGCTCAATTTGTAAATGTAACTCGAATGCTGAATTCATTTTACAATCCCACAAACCTAAATTGCGATGCTTCAAGTCACAGCTAATTTTATTTCATTTTTTTCTCTTCACTAATTACTAGTACATGAAAACTAGAAAAAACTGATAAGATGCCATTACTGACATCTTAAAAGATCGTTACTATCATTCCAAATAGTTTCATAGAAGATCAGGAATTACTTCCTGCATCGTTCACAGCCAATTACACTCATGATAACAAGGGGGTTTTTCAAGGAAAATTCCCCAGCTTTCCTTCCTTCCACAAGAATCACTAATGTTAAAACAACTAAAACGTTTGTGGCACATTATTATAATCATAATGCAATCCAGAATTTAGGTACCTAAATCAAAATCCTAAATTTATTATAACCGTGAAATATTTATACTATTTATAAGTAAAGGAAGAATTCCACCTCCGACTATTGCAGAAGTTCGTTAACACACCATCAAGGTCACCTTTACAGCCGCGCGTTACATAAATAGAAGACTGAACAAAAAAAATTTTCGACTCCTTCATCATCGTATACGGACAAGATCACGTTTGGCAAATATGAAAAAAATTGCGTGGAGAGAAGTATTAATTATACTTTATCGTGGCCAGATTAGCTAAAATGTTCGGCATTGGCCAATTTATTTCTTATTTTTAGGGAATATTAAATAAAAAACAATTAGAGAATTTTTTAGTTCCATCGTAATAAGATAATAATCGTTTGAAATTCGATTGATATAATACGAATGCAGAAAGTACTACTATGGTTTTCTAAAATATTTGCGAGAATTTACGGAAATAATTACTATATTTTTAGTAAATATTGCCATATATTACAAAAAAACGATTATTATTCTTATTGTGTTACTATTATTTACTAAAAAACAAAGATTATTACTATTTCTCAAACAATATAATACGAAAAATGCAATAAGTAATGGTAATCTCTTAGCAAATATTGCTACTTTTTGCTAATATTACTACATTTTTATTACATTATTGCTAAGAAATAGTAGTTATATAGCAATAAGTAATACGTGATTACTAAAAATCTTATAATATTATTAGGAGGAACTTCTCATTGCATTTTTAGCAATCACATATCAGCCAATGTTACCGCATAAATAATTTATTCCCCTCTTCAGTTCAAACCGCAAATGCAACCTTGCATCAAATTTGGCTCCCGCTTCGCATATAAAAACAATTTTTTTCCAAGAAACGATAATTACGCATACGATCCAAAAGCAAAATTGTAAAATATAAAAAGAGTACGAAATGGAGAACGAAATGAAAACGAAAAAGTACACAAACCGGTGCGCGTCGCGCCGCACCGCCGATGTAGGAAGAATTCCGAGGAACCAATGAGACTGGCGGGATGGGAGAGTACAATGGTAAGAGGGGGTAAAACACGGCTAGCGACGCGACGGCGGTAGTGAAACCAACCTCTACGTCATCGGCTCAGAATACAGAACGCGATAAAAATTTTGCCACGTGTACGAGATGGTAGGCGCAGGGTGGTTGCGGTGCGAATTCGCTAATGCGCCGGCACGCGCGAGGGCCATCAACAGCTGTTCGTTAAGTTCAAGGTCATACAGTCGCCAATTTATCGTCTCCGAGCCGTAACTTCCGTCTTTAATTTATTGCACATACTAATACACATAAATACTATTTTAGTTCGTATGAAGTACAGTGAAGTGTACTGTAACTTATCAAGCCGATTCTCTCGCAGTTACGTTCCCTATACAAATACTGATACTGCCCACATTCTCAACATATAGGTACGTAAATGTGCCGCTGATACCCGATACACGGATTTATTTGGGCGAAAAAAATTCTAGCAGAGGTCACACTGAATTGGGGCTATGAAACGTATTTAGACTTTTCTCTTGAGCTAAATTTTCATCGTGAAATTTAAGACTTGAAAAGTATACAAATTTTTTTTTTTTACTTTCTTCGAGAAGTTCTATTATTTTTAAATCTTCATCACCCCCAACGTCATTTTTTGACGGATCTCACTACTCTTTTCAAAATCTTATCCTTTTTTTTGTAAGATCTCACACAATGGATGAATTTTCTTATCTCTGTGCTCATAAACGATGTCAACGACGACGTCGCACAGAACCGATGTCAATGTCACACCATATCTAACACATTGTCCACAATACGAGCGCCTTTCAAGTGGATATGGTATATTTTTCCTTCTTTTTTTTTTCTCCTCGAAAGCATTCGCGGTATTTTTTTCTTTCTTTTGGTTTGGAACATTAAACAATTGTTTTTCTCTAAAGATTACTGTACAGAAAGGAAACGTGTTTCAATATTTCCACCATTTGGTTTTGACTTGTAAACGCAGCTCGAACCCTTTGATAATGATTTGCTGCTAAAATGTCAATTTTATCGATACACACGATTTGTCGCAAACACATTTTTTTCTCTCAGAACTTCAATTTCACGTTCCATCGAAAGTTTTCATATTGCAGAACGATAAGCTCAAAACAAAAGGTTACCTAGAGAAATGATTCGATCACTAGATTGTCCTCTGTCTCCAGCAGCTATTCCTCATCATACACTCATAAACTACAATCTAACCACGACCTTCTACTGTACAAACCCACAATCTATGACGACTACTGATCCCGTCTAGATTGAACCACAACTCCATACATCGATCAGTCATAGGTATTCGCACACGGCACAGATGACAGTTCATTCACCGAAACTGCACCTCGTCTCGAGCCTACTTTCGCGTTCTAATGCAATTATAAACGCGTATACTCTCAAATTCTCTTACTCTTGTCTTAGTCTTGCATCGTAGTATTTACGACCTTGTAATTACGTCCTCCGGCCGATTCGTTTTCTACTCGATGCGATTACGCTCGGCGCGGAAGAAAGCGAACGCTTGTAAAAAAAAAAAGGGAAAGAGTGAAAAAAGCCACGCGCAATATTGCGGTTAATAACCCACTTTCCAACTCGTATGCAACCGAGTCAATGTCTTGGTTGAGTTCGTGGCACCCATGCATGTGCATGTGTGTGCCCCATTTAGCGAGAGTCCATGCATTTACCTTGGAGAAGCAACCTGTGACTCTGCACACTCCTCACATGGAGAACCAGAATTCAGAATGGAGTTGTAGAAAAATGGGCTATAGAGACGTGAAATCTGGCCAAGTTGCTTCTCCATTCTATACATGAGCTCGCTAGACGTAGCATAATTTAATCTCGCCAAGGAGAGGAGCATCAGAGAGCCTTTCACACGTTACAACGTCAACGTACCTAAGAATAACAAACGCGTCCATTACGTCAGTCTCGGAAGAAACCCATAAACTGTGTGAAAGTTCACGGTCATATGGTTGTATGCGCTGTGGTAGTATGAAAATTGTATTCTATGCGTATTTCGCTGCCACTGCCATGCCCCGGCATGAAAACGAGAAAGGAGAAAAATCACCTAGTCGTATATTACCTTTTATCTTATTCGTACAAATTATTATAAATAAAAAACTTGTCACAATACCTAATACCGCATCCTCTCTCTGGTATAGCTTTCATCACCACCATTCTTGTTCGAGCGTACCTCGCATCAACCGGTTAATAATTTCCTTTTAATTACCGCCTTTTCAAAATTGTGTCATGGTCTGAACGCTTTAACGCACACCGAACCCAGGCCTGTCTTTCTTCTTCGGGCCAGGTAGAGAAGTACGCTATACATGATTGTAAATGCACACACATACAGCACGAGTAAAATGTGCAATAAGTTGACGGTACGGTTCGTAAGTGTGTAAACGGCGCGTTCAAGTTCGCTTTCAGCTCATACGACAGATACGCTCTTCGCGAATGACACTCTTGTAACCATCACTTTCATTCCATTGTAATTATTATTATAATCCTTATTTTTTTCCAGCTAATCATGAAAATAATTATTACGACGTGATATTTCGATCGAAAGTTATCACTTTCGATGCTGGAAAATTACTCGATTCAAAGAATTTCGGGAAATTTTACTTTTCAAGATGATAGCGCCTTGAATATGATAGATAGGCAAAAATAGCACATAATCAATTTTACGCATTTTGACCAGACTTTCAAAATTGGTCATTTATAAATTTCACCTATCTCGTAAATTCAGCCATTTATCGGCTTTTAAAGACTTTAGTGTCGTGTTGCGCCTGAAATATGCTAGATAGGCAAAATTTTCATATAACCTATTTTACTTATTTGAACTTAATATTCAAAATTTGTGATTTATGAATTTTCCCTATCTCGCAAATTGACCGAGTTATCAGCGTTTGAAGATTTCAACCCCCATATTGTGCCTCAAATACGCTAGGTAGGCAAAATAAGCACATAACAGATTCAACACGTCTAGTTCATATCTTTAAAAAAGGTCCTTAGTGAAATTCGCCCATCTCGAAAATTGACCTAGTTACCATCTTTTGAAGATCTCAACCCCCTTGAAAACTTGATAAAAACCCTCACTCTGTTATCTCCAACATTCTAAATCATCTTTCGAATCGAACAATCGCAGTTTTCTAATAAAAATTACCACATCTAAAGAAACAAAAAAATCTCAAACAATGATTTGGTGGCGAGTAGCAACTTTCTCAAAATTTCTCTTCCGCGTTATACACTCTGAAATAAGGAAAAAAACTCAATTTACGACTTTTTTTTCTCGTTTTGTTCTGTTTTTTATAGTTGAAATTACGAATCCAGAGTCCGCCGTGTAAAAAGCCTTTCACCGAGTACAAAAGCAACCAAATACAAATCCTTTTACCACGCACAAAAAAGCAAAAGAAAAGAAAAGACGAAGGGGAAAAAACACCATAACCCAGTTAGTACCTTTATAGTGAGATGTACATAAAGGGAGAAACCTTTTTGATGTGAGTACAAGTCGCAATGCGGCGTGGCGATAATAACCAATCGGTGAAGACGAGAGGAGTGTTTGCGAAAAAAAGGACCAGAAGGGATCTGGTTTTCAAACAGTTGTAAAGCGAATCGAATACTCCCGCAAAGGGTTTTCACTTGGCAAAAACAGCTTCATTTCTACTACCTGCTCTGACAGTCTGGTTCGGTTTTAAAAACAGGAAATAGGTCATCGGGCTATACAACCATAACAATACATTATTTAGGCAGTTCGCAAAAATCTGAAAGGAAAGGATCGATTGGAAATTATGATTATGATGAGGATCGGATCGAAATCGTGAAACAGGTATATAAATACATCGCTGTATCCTCCTCCTATCCTACCTCTACCCTTACAGCAGCATTTTTACGAGCCAATTTAATCAATTTAGCGGGTTTTTTCGGATTTTTTTCTCTCCAAATGGGGTGTATAGCGCATCGCGAATCATCAAAAGAGTGAAATTTTTTCCACGTCATTTTATACCTGAACCGTTACACGTAAAAAATCCATCAACTAATTAACTTAAACAATATCGATTCGAATTTCGTACATTTTCTACCCTTTTTTAACTAAAGCAATCTGCGCCAAACTGGTTCGATGGCAAATCCGGATTCACGGGCGTCGAATGCATTTGGTAATCATATTTTAATCGCGCCATCGACTCGATTACAAAATCATCTCGCCAACACGTTTTTTCAACCAGTTAAACGGCGAGTCTGCATTTTCCAATTTGTCGTCGTTTATTCGACGATGGCATTTAACGAAACCGTCACGATGCCGACGCCTTCTCGTCGCAATAGTCGACAATTTTCATAATATTCTTGTTGCAAATGAGCTAAGATTACAACTTTGGTCTCCAGGTTGGACATCTTTGTCGCTGCGAATGTCAGCATGAGAGGAGAGCGTGTGAGGAAACACGTTCGGTGACATATTTCGCGAATACGAGTACATGTCGACTGTGTTTCGATAAAATATGTTGCAAAAATTTTACGCTTTGGCCTCGCAGTAGCCGAGAAAATGTTTTAAAATTTCTCAATAGTGCAAATGTGACTTGGTACGAGGTTATGTGTGTTCTTTGACATATTTAAAGAGGAAGAGCAGACCTGGGTCTCACCATTGCGATCTGATAATAAATAAAGAAAATAATTAAGGCAGTACTACAGATAGGGGAAGGGGAAATAGTGGATTATGACAGGAGAAATTTAATTAGGGTTCTACCCCCTCGGTCATTTCGATCCCCTGTTCCCAAATATACTCTCAAATAAAACTCAACTAAAGCATTTTTCGCCTAAAACCATTATTTTTGGAGATATGGATGAAATTATGGATAAAACTCCAAAATTTGAAAAAAAAAAACTGGATTAAAATTGATGAGAAACTATTTTTTGTCAATGTTTGACCATTATCAACGATTTTCTCCAAAATTACCCAATGTCTTAAGATCAACTTGATGACATGATCGAAAACAATGTTTCCAATAAAACTCAACTAAAGCATTTTTCGCCTAAAACCATTATTTTCGGAGATATAGATGAAATCATGGAGCAAACTCCAAAATTTCAAGGAAAATCTGGGTTAAAATTGATGAGAAACCATTTTTTTGCCAATGTTTTACCATGGTATTGTCTTATTTTTCTCTGCACCAAATTTCAAGGAGAATTTAGGTAAAAATTGAAGTAAAATTTTTAAAAGTATGCTAATAGATGAAATTTAAATTGCATACAGAGACAACTGAACACTGTATGGCGTCTGTCCCCAATTTGCAATTCCCACCATCGTAATCCTCGTCTATAGGCTGAATTTCTCCCGACAAATAATTCAATAATAATATCAATCTTGGCAGGGAAAAAAATCACATAGGTAACTATACCCTTAGACATCATCAAGGCCACACATGTTTGGTATTAGACCAACGGCTATACAAGGAACTAGCAGCATCAAAACTCGACCCATATTCTAACTGTACTTTCTATAGTACATGGTATCATCTTAGGGTGCATTAGTAGAAATTATCATCGGTTCGTGTTATTTTCCCAAAATGACACACCCTTTATCTAAAATAAAAAAATACCATTCCTAATAATAACTGGTTACCGTTGCGTCTTCCGTATACAACGACCTTATTGCGGGTAAAAAAAATTCGACAGTTTTTGGAATCCCATCAACCTCATCGGCGAGAATTTACCTGCCAGTATTATATTTCGTTTCCCACGACGACTCCGAGCTTAATTCGCTGATTGTGGAAAATGCATGGCGTATTTCCTGCTTTGATGTTTTTCCCCATTTCGCCAAAAATGTATTAAAATCTCTCGCCTTTAATAACGGGTTTACAAAAAGCAAGAATAACGCACGAAAAAATAAAAAGAGTAAAGCAGTCGTCATCTCGCGTCGAATAATACAAAGAAAGGGGTTACACGTTCAACATCTCCCTCTTATTACCATTGCCAAGATCGAGGGTACTTATAATCTCGACATAGAGAAGAGAAACGGAGCAGGGGCAAAAGGAATCCGAAAACCTCTTCCTAAAGAGCACCTCCTTCACTTGCCCCACGCTTTAAAGTACCTGTTCAAACAAACCTCCACTCGACATTCACTGAACAAGCTTCGAATAAAAGAAAAGAAAGCGTCTACGAACCCCCATAACTCCATCGAAGCCGACGCACCACAGAAATGCCCAAGAAGGATATGTCATAGAATAGAGAAAGGGAAAACGAAAAGGAATAAAAAGGATGGATACTTTCTACCTGTGTGCGCCGCGTGAACTGAACCACCCGACGAATCGTTTCCACCATTCAGTTTATCGCCACCGTTGGCCGGCTTATGTGCCTTTTGCCTTCATTTTTTCGTACCCACTAACCAAGCTACAAGGTATAATTCGACATATCGTAATCGTAACTTTTTTCCCTTATGGACATTTTTATTAGAGAAATCTAACAATTAGGTTGCTTAACCAAAGGGTAATTTTTACAACTCGATTAACACTTTCACTATCAATATCGGTTCGATGAGGTATACTCGTGTGTACCTAGAGACCCAAACAAAAGGCAGGAAAAGGTAGAAAGGGCCCCTTTTTTTCTAGACCATCTGATATCCTTTTATACTACAGATACTCGTACTGCTGACCCATTTCCCACGCATCTGCAGACCTATATCTATATTTTTCAAGTACCTAAGATATTTGAAAATATTTTATATACACCACACAAAGAAAGAGAGAAAGAAAGAAAGAAGCAAAACACCATATTTTCTCACACCCTTAATTAATACGTTACTTTAGGATATACAACGTATCGAACAATCATACATTCATGTAAATGTCAGCTTTCACATGGATTTTATTTACTCCTCTATAAGACAGATGTTCGATTTATTTTCCAACTTAGGTATAAATTGGAGGACCAAGATTATCTATTTTTTCGGTTTCTTTCACCTTCTTGGGTATTTTTCGAAGGTGAACATTGATCAAAAATCGATTAATCAAAATTATGGACTTCATATGTGGGTCAGGAGGGAAGATTCATCATTGTACGAACCATTTTTTTCGACGACCACTAATATTAAAAAATTAGAATAAGTTATTTTTTATCTAAGATTCAAATTTAGGTCAAAGTTAATTTTTCACTACCCTTTTTTTTTTTTTTTTTTTTTTTTTTTTAAAAACCCAATTTTTTAAAATTAAAAAAAAAAAA
>FIZV01009434.1:0-24682 GCA_900050545.1 Trionymus perrisii | reverse complement strand
ATCATCGACTAGGTACTATATTACCGGCCTCGTAGTTTTGAATCTATAACCATATCCCTTCGCGAATTAATCTCGGACACTATTAAGTAAGTGTTTAATATCTTTATATAAACACCAGTTAACTTATCATCGACTAGGTACTATATTACCGGCCTCGTAGTTTTGAATCTATAACCATATACCTAGATTCAATCAACTGAATAAGATCCGCCGGATTATTCGAAATGTGTTTTTGGAGTAGTTGACGACGACTTCGAGAATTAATCTCGGACACTATTAAGTAAGTGTTTAATATCTTTATATAAACACCTAAGTAGAAATATACTGCTGATTTAAGTACTTACGTATTCGCAGAAAATAAAAACACTTTCTTTTTTACAGGAACAAAAACCAAATACTTCAACAGCTCCGCTAGACAATTTGGCGACGAGCGAAAATGAAAAGAACAAAGAAAATGCACCAAGACTAGATCAAAATTCCGGCAAAAGAAAAAATACTACTGTGACGTCAGGTAAGATCTCAGTTCAGTTCTCAAAATCGAACTTTCATTAAATTTCCCTTCTTGGTATGATTGAATTTTTTCGAAATCGAAATCGAAATCATGACAAAAGACAGTTTAAACTCGGAATAAAGATAATAATATTGTTGACAGAATATCAAACGTCTATAGAAGAAAAGTTCAATTTAAATCTAATTAAATATTAATTAATTAGAATTATTCTTGAATAATTAAACGTAATAAAATAATAATAATCGGTTCAATCTTCAAAGGAAATGCCATTTTTGAAATTTACCTATTTTGATTTTGAAAAGATGAAAACAACGAAAATAATCGAGAACGGTGAACTTTATAAAATTTTTTTCGATCGAATCTCGTTCAATTTGCCTGTGAGAGCAGCGTGAACATAGAACAATCCAACGATACCACACCCTAGCGCACGCGCTGGTCAATTTTTTTTCTCGAGTAAATTTAATAAATGAAGGATAGTATTATTTTAATTACGAATAAAAACCAAAAAAATACACTAAAAATCAAACCAGAAGCATCTCCGGTCAAGCTTTCTCTCAAAAAAGCTTCTTTTTCGACTTCAATTTTACGTAATTGCGTCAACTTTACCGTTCTTATTTATATCCGAAACAAGAACGACATTCTCCATCTTCATACGATGAAAATTCTCGCTTCAAGGTGAATTTTTCTCAAGCTTCAATTTATCAATTTTTATCAAAAAATGGTGTTATGGTGTTCGTTATATAGTTAAGTAATTCCTTTAAAACCTCTAGTTTTAAAATTAATTTACATCATGGAGATGCGAAAAACTTTACTTTACATCTTCTTCTCGTCATTGACAACTTTAGTTACCGGAGTAGTTTTATTTTACGTTTTAACTGGTCGAGGTGAAAAACTGAGCATAGGGTGGTTTTTAGCATCCAGCTCTCCATATATGTGGGCTACCCTCGGTATAGCTTTTTCTGTATCCTTTTCTGTGGTCGGAGCTGCAGCCGGAATCTACACAACAGGCGTTAGCATCATCGGCGGAGGAGTGAAAGCTCCTCGAATCAAAACTAAGAACTTGATTTCGGTAATCTTCTGCGAAGCTGTGGCCATCTACGGACTCATCCTGGCTATCGTTTTATCCGGTCTGTTGGAAAAATTCGACAGTAACAACACCGATTCAGCGGTTATAGAACAAAACTTTCTTTCCGGATATGTGATGTTTGGTGCAGGATTGAGCGTAGGATTGGTGAACTTGTTTTGTGGTATGGCTGTTGGTATTGTTGGTTCAGGTGCTGCCCTTGCCGATGCCGCTAATTCTTCTTTATTCGTTAAAGTTTTAATTATAGAAATTTTCGGCAGTGCTATAGGTTTATTTGGATTAATCGTAGGTATTTATATGACCTCCAAGATCAAAATGGGAGACAAGGCTTAGAGTTCTCATTGTCGATATATACATATGTGTTTTACGTACTTAAGGTGTACCATTTTCATTTTCAAATATCTTGTCAATAATCAATGTATTATAGTTTAAACGAATTCGTTCACTGTTACTTCATTTTACTCTTGTGTAAATATCCTACATTCCGTAGCCTACCTGTAGCGTATTTATAATAATTATAAGGTAATAAAAAACCATTTGAATAAATTATAATTTAATTTTTATTTTTTTTATCGGAAGTATAACAAAACACTTTACAAAGAAATGTACAGACTAACAAACAAAATTATTAAATTATGTTCCCAGCAAAATTACAAAATTTCAATAACTGAGTAATGATTACTAAATGCATGAATAATTTTATTGTGAAAGTTTTTCATTTTCTTTATCCTGTTTTTCGGCTAAAAAATGAAATTCGTGGAGGTAATAACAAGTTACACGGTGATTATGGTAAGACGCCCACATTGATGAATTGGCCGTCCAAGGAGGAAATTTCGGGCAAGTAGGGAAACGATATTCTTTTTGTTGTTTCGAAGTACGTACATACAATTAAAAAAATCAAAAATCGTCGTGTTTCGACGATACATCTATAATTAAAGACTTCCGAAAAAACTTCGATTCACGTTAGTTCTCTATCCTCAAGATACTTATATTCAAAAGTGAACCCTTCTTTTTTCCGTTGAGTCCATTTTTCGTAATCGAAATAAATATACGTTCCCTGCGCAACAAAGGAAAAAAAACACATTAAATTTTCGTTATCAAAAACACAAATGAATTCTTGATAATTTGGTATACTAAATGGTACAACGTACCTGCTCGTATTCCTCGTTAATTGTTCTCGGTTCTTCGTGACGCTGGAACCACATCATATACTTAGTATGAAATCTCCAACTTTGTTTTTTAAGAGCTTTCGCAGCTAAGTACTGCGATTTCGTTCCTTCACTATAGTAAAATATGAAAAACAAGGTATCTGTTGCTAGTTTCGTATGGTACTCCAATGTATCTGCATTCGCTAACGGCGTCTGCTCGAAAAGAAAAACAAAATCCATTAGATCTGCGGTCGTACAGTTCATTTCGAGTGATATTCGAAGTTCGTCGAACAAACCTGCGGATAATATGAAGGTGTTGTGCAAGGATTTCTTGGTAAATACGAGCGTAATCTTTCCGAATCTGCAGGATGAGGCATATGATTATACGTTGCTTCCATCATTCGGAAATTCAATTGTTGTTCCGGCGTCAGAGTAACAGGACCTAGTGGAGCTACGCCTAGGATAGGTGGAATGTATACTTCAGTCGTTGCCGTTTCTCTGTTATTTGATACTACCGAGTTGAAATTTAAATCTGAAAAATAATTCACACGGTCGATTATTCAGAATTATAGTAATTCGACTTCTATAATAAAAGTCTAATTTTATGGGCCAGTGAAATACGTTGAACTACAACTTACTTCGAGATCCGTCCAAATGAGGCATATCAAGCATAACTTTCTCGACGGAGTCTTGATTTTGAGACATGTTCTTGAGTGGCGTAAGCGTAGCCGGCTGTTCGGCGGAATGAGGAGGCGTTGAATTGGCCGGAATAGGAGAAGGTCCGCTGTGAGCTGATAACGAAGGCGAAGTCGATAGCCTACTCGCATTAAGTTGTTCGTTATAATTAGTATGGGAGATTTGAGAAGCATTATTAGCACTAGATGAAACTTGATTCGATGACAGTGGCGCTGTCGAACTTGAATACGGAGGTAGACCGTTTTCGTTAGGTAAGTGGCCTGTTAAGGATAGAAAAAATTACGTTGAACACAATGATGCTGATTCTGTATGGCGGATTTTCTGAAAAATCCAACCAATATACCTAAAGAATTTTTATTACTGTAGGATGAATTGGCAGAAACAGTATGATGCTGAACGTTGGTAGCTGCTACGGTAGCGAAGTTACCAGACTGCGTTGTAGTAGCCGTGTTCGCCTGCGAAGTATTATGATGATGGTGAGAATGATGCGAATGATGATGACTGACGGCGGTATTTGAAGAAGGCTTTGATACTGCGTTCGCATTTGCAACGGTTGAAGTGGTCGTTGTCACAGACGACGATGAGGCATGCTGCGGTTGTTGTTTACTGATGGTACTACTAGAGTTCGGAGTCGTCGAAGTAGCGCCACCGCCACCTCCTACGTTGCCAACGCTGCTGGCTCGAACGGGAGTTGGTTTTACAACCATAGTCTGTTGAGAAAAATACAAATATTACTACGAATATTTTAGAAGCAAATATGGCTGCTTTGAACGTAGAACGTACTGAGGAAGCGATCACGTTACTAGTCGTAGTGACTGGTGTACTCTGAGATAGTTTCTCTTTCTTTTTCTCTTCCGTTGATAATACTGTAGTCGTAGTAGTATCGGCATGACTTGATTGCTGTTGCGGTTGAGGTTGCGGCGGTTGTTGTGCCACAGGTTGAATAACCGTTGCTGCCTGCAGTAAAGGAGACGTATGGGCCGGCGATGAGGTTAAACTAGTCGGCGTGCCGTTACTGTCCGTGTTGGCCGAGCCAGCGACACCGATTCGCGTTAATTCTACTTCGTCTATGCCTTCGATGTCATCGTATAAGAATTCGTTCTCTTGGAAATCGGCATCTTGAGATGATTCAATGTAATACTCTATATCGTCTTTGATCTTTTTAACCTAAGTATAAATTTAACCATTAGTAGGTAAATACCATCGTTGAAATGCCAACTCGATTTAAAGCTCTAAAGGCGTATACGTACCTGGTTTACTTCAACTGACATGTTATCTAGCATCCTTAAAATAGTTTCTAATTTTTTGATATGAAATCGATGTTTCTCAACCTTGGATTTTAAGTCGTCTACTCTATCTTGTTTATCTTTATCTACCCTTTTCTTTTTACCACCTGCTACTAAAGATTCTATTTCCGATTCAAATTGATCTACCTATTATACAAAATAAAACCAAAATCGATTAATAATGAAAATCCCTATCGACAAACCGGTTTCGAAATGTTTCATAATATATATATATATGTGCTAATTTACTTGTAAATTTAAAGCGTCGATAGCTTGTATAAGCCACGAACTAATCTCTTCTTTTTCTTTTTGCGCTGGATCTAGTTTCTGTGCAGCTCCTAAGCCTTCTTTGGAGTAAGCCTTCGTCTTCGTTTCCCTCTCAACTACTTTGAATCTCTCCATTTGCTAGAAATCAAACGTTCAAGTTCAAGTAATCGACATTCGCTAGAATATTAGGCGTAAAAACGATGTGAAGGTTACCGTCTCGATCAACTTCCTGTACTCCAGCAGATTACTTTTATCTTTAATCTCGGCGGACGCGATCCAACTTTTGATTTGGTCGCGAAGCCTTTGCAATTTCTTAATTTCTTTCTTAAGATCACCTTCATATTTCTCTTTTTGATTTGCATTAGCGGCGTTGTGAACTTTTTGCCAGATATCTTCAAAAGTTTCCACTCCTTCGGTGACTTTTTTCAGGCACCGTTCGATTTCGCCTGAAAGCAAAAAATGCGAAGAAGATACGATAAACAAAGAACCGGTCAAGTGTACTGATTTAATTGAACGATTTAAATAATTTCTAAACTACTTTCGATTGAACATCGAGAATTATTACAACGACAATGGTGATATCGCTTTTATAATCGGATAAACGATTACTCCAAATGCGGATAGTTTACATTCGATTGTAAACAATAACCCATCATGAGTACAAAGTAATTTCGTACTAAAAGAATTTTCAACCGAGTAGTTTGATAAGAGTTACTAAATATGAAGTAAATATTTTCAAATAATATAGTAAGATCGAATTAAAATAATATAATTCGATGTAAATCTAATGTACAAGTGAAATTCACTTACCCGATTGTTTTTTAGTCCTCACCATAGTAGATTAATTATCACTTACCCTGTAATTTTCGTGAAGCAGCCATAATAAAATTACATCATTAAAAAATGGATACCTCGTTAAAATATATATTAATACAATATTTATAACAAAAACTTTACAAGAACTCAAATTATTAAAATTTAACGAAGAAAAATTGAATGAAAAAACTGCAATTTTTTTTGTTTATCATTCTTGTGAATTTGCTAGCATTGAGCGTTTCTATTTTCACAACACTCGTGTATTTTTCAAATTTTTCTTGTACTTGTACTTTGTCAAAAATGTCAAAACAAAAGTACACCTAAAGGTGATTTTAAAAAAAAATCGGAAATATTATAGAAATTTGTGGCAAAAAATTACTTTTGAGTTTTGACGATGTTGAAAGTAACTTACATTTGAATTGAAAATTGTAAATTTAAATAAAAAAATTGCTAGTTTTTTGATGGTTGTTCTCAAAAAATAAAATAATTGTTTCATTTTCACTTTCAGTAAAACGTAATTCAGCTTTTTTAGTTTTTTCAAACTTGATCAATCGATGTTTCATTGTTGCGAACTTGACCAAACGCGATAATCACCAATTTTTTTCAAATTTTTTTCGATCTCATCGGTGTTATCAAATGTGTTTCTTAGTTTTTAAAAAATCAAATGTTTGCCTTTCATAGTGCATTTTTCGAATTATAATATCATCGGGATGTGTCATAATAACCGTATCGATTTATAGTGTTTCTACATCAGTTACCACATTAGAGAGACACTTTTCTCATTCGTAAGTACGAAGTAATTATTGCATCATGGAAGAATTCGTCAATAGAAAAACCATCGAAGAAAGTGCTAAACGTTACGAGCGTAATCTTCAAGACGCTTACAACGAAGTAGATAAGTCACATATACGAAGAATGCAAAAAAGTATGTATTTATGTGCTGCAAACTGTTGCGATAATTCTTCCAAATCGTACAGCGAGGTTCAAGACTGCGTTGATAATTGCGTGGTGCCATTAAATAACGCGCAGCAGTATATAAAAAATGAATTTCAAGATTTCCAAAATCGTGTTCAACGATGTTTAATGCAGTGTAATGATAAAATCAAGGATAGAATGGATTTAGAGAAAAATAACACGTTCAGTGAAAAGTACAAGTTAGAATTCGAACAATGTGCAAATTCCTGTTTAACGAAGTACAACGAGATGTTGCCATCAATTATTATGAAAATAAAAAATACTTTGGATACTAATACCGTGGTATAATTTGTTATTATGTATTTTAAAACATTTGTGCTATCTCGTGTAATAGGTATAGATGTTAGATTTTTATTGTGATTGTTGTTCAAAATAAAATATCCTAAACGTAAAAATATTTAAATTTATTTGCATTGATTTTGCATAACAATAATTGGTCAATGGTGAAAGTAAATAATTACAGTGTTGAAGTTTTATAACTTATTTAGTGTCTATATTTATAACATTCAAACTAAGTAGATCTTTGCTTCTCGCTGAGAAGAAGTTCTTCAATCGATGATAAGTCGTGATACTGTGCTTTCGTCTCAGCCTTGTTCTCTTCTTTCAAAGTATGCCATATCCGTTCGAGTTCTTTTTCTTGATGAATCTAAATTTTCGCGGGGTAATTAATTTAATCCCAAGAAAAATGAATTATACAAAATAGTATTACCTTTAAAAATGTATATGCTTGATGCAGAGTGGCGGTAATTCGAATAGTTTGAATTTGAATTTGTTCTTTTCCTAATTCTGTAATGAATGGTAAAACTGAACATACGAATCTATGAGGACCGTGTCTCATTTTCAGAATAGCTACACCAGTACTTTCATTACAGTATTTACCTAACAAAAAAGATAGAAAACGTAAAATGTACTTGTAGTTGAATTAGAATTAAGCTCTGTAAAATTATTTTGGAATTTACTTACATAAAAATCCTGTTTTGACTGCTGCAAAGCCATAATCTCCGTGAAGTTTTTTTACCTTTGCCGATATAGTTTTGTATAAATCGGTATTTTTAAAGTTCCCGTCCAGGATATTTCTATTCTTTCTGGTTAAAATTAATTTGATAGTGATGTACCTGTGGAATTCAAATTATGAGTTGAAATTTTCTAGTGGAATTTAAATAAAGAGAGGATGTACCTGTACTTCGATCGCACCATTATCTAACAGTTTTTCAAAGAAAATTGTTTATTTTTGATCATTTATTGTAATTTATTCAAATAAATTTAAACAATTTCATTAATTAAAAAATTATCAATTATGATCCGGCTGATAAGTTTCTTTGCTTTGATAAGAAACTATCGCTTATTCGCTATTTTAAATCCCTCCTTTTTGGCTTTTACTAACGTTTTGTTGTTTTCTTAAAATTGGTGAATTTTGATTGGACGCTTTGAAAGTGCTGCAAAATAATTAACCAATCGAGACTGCGGTTGCGGAGTAACATGGAGTAAAGTAATCACAAATATTCATCATTTTCATGGTGAAAAAAAGTCAAGTGTTTGTTGAAAAATTTTGAATTTTCATTTTTCACCTGTCGTGTTTGTGATAATTTCATTCAAAATCTTAAGTAATCTAAAGTCGTATGTATTAGATATTCTTTATTAAAAATTTTCACCTGTCGTGATTTTGATAATTTCATTCAAAATCTAAAGTCGTATGTATTAGAAATTCTTTATTCAAAGAAATCATAAAAATGCCGAAGAAACCTCCGCCAAACGGTTATTACTTCTTCATGAGAGAGTGGAAGGAGAGAGAGGAACGATTTGGCCGTAGGTTTCCAAACGGTATGAAAGACGTGGCTAATGAAGCTTCGGAGGACTGGAAAAACTTATCACCGGCTGAAAAAGAGCGATTTAATAAAATCGCGAAAGAACACCGCCATGATCCAAGACCGAACATACCGAAGCAACAGGAGAAACGATATGATAGTAAGGGTATAAGCTTCGCCCAATTAGAACGTGAAAAAATAGAAAGGCTAAAGAAAATGGAGCGCACCAAAGAATATGTTCATAATTTGGTGAACAATATGAGCCTGGGTAAGACGATTCGTTTTCAATTATGATGTTCTAAAAATTCGGTAGTGTATGCATGATTCGAATTGTTACAGAGGATTTAAAACAACACGTTTTTTTCCTGATTCACGTCAACTATTTTTGCAAAACTGATCACAATGAGTATTTGCCTGCGGAAATTGCCATATCGGAGTTTTCGTTATTGAAAGGAATTCATAAATTTTTCCATAGATTCTTATCTCCTGGTAAGTGTTGATTTATGACTATAATCTTAATTTTGTAAGAAATTAATGAATGTGTTTGTTTTCCAGGTGAAATTCCTACCGGCTATGCTTGCGAAGTGAAAGAACATTCAGATAAATACCACAAGATACCTTTCAACTCTACCCGCAATTCTCCTAAATATGACGAAATATATTCTCAAATTCGCGAATTCACGAAAGGAGTGAGTAAAACTTCTCCTTCAAAATTAAATTTTCACGATGATAACAATCGATTAAATGGTGTTTTTATTTTTTAGAAATTTCAAAACAATGACAGGAGGGGACTTGTGCCATTGTTTACTTTGTCCGACAATATTTTCGACAATACCAGCACCAGTGCGGTTAAGAATACGTTACGAACATTGTGGGAAAGCGCCCATTACGGTCCAGGTAATTTTTCGTCAATTAGTTTAAACTTTTTTCAACAAATGCACTCTAATGGTGTCATCTTCAGATTCGTCTAATAACTGGGAAAGCGAATTTGGAGTTTATTCTGCGGCCCAATTGTTTTACGAAATCAAGAAGAAGATTTTGCATGATCATCCTTCAGAAATATTAGCTTTTCCGAATGATGTTTTGGCGGATGGGGAATTGCGTAAAGATTTATACCATTTTCACGCCGAAATGGCTTGCAAGGTTAGATATTTATCAGTTAATCTCAATTACGCGATAAAAGTGTGATTATTCATCTATCTATTTATGTTTTTAGTTTCATCAAAAGGAAGACAACTTGGCGTTTTGTAGCCAATCGTATGTGATCAGATGGGCTCACATAATTCGCGACCATTGCTGCCAGTATCTTGGCATAACTGGCGTTGTGTTGCCCAAGTCGTATGATTGTGATTCGCATGGTTTGGAGGATTTAGAATTGAATTCGTTGAGTTTGAACGTTGATGACGATGACGACTACGATGACGTAAACGCCATAACTTTTACGTTCTTAAAATACATACTCATTTCAAAACAGTATATTAACTAAACTTGTATTTTAGGCTCAAAGCACTCAAAGTGGTTATACAAGTGTCAGTACCACTACTGAAAAGAGCGTAGGTTTTTCGTCTGTGAAAAGTGTCAAGGTATTTAGTCAATAGCTATTCACTGCAAAAATCATTTCGATCGAGATATTTGTAAAATCAAATTTTTCAGAGTGAAAAGACGACGGATTCGTCTCCATCTGTTGGAACGTCGACTGGGACTGGACTTTCTTGGGCGTCTGCGATCAGTCAACCTAAACCAACCGCAGCACCAGCTTCAGTAAAATCATGGGCGACAGCTAGTTCTAATCAACCCAAAACAGCACCGGTTTTCGATAATAAAAATTTCCCGTCTTTAGGATGCGGACGTTAGTTCAGTACTATGTGTGTGAAACGTTCGCTAATTATTTTCAACTAATACTTTCGGTTTTATTAGGCGGCCGTATTCCTTTGGAAAAAAGAAATTATTTACCGCAAGAGTAATGGAAATTTTTATCTCAAGACTATCGCTCCCTCCTTTTTTCAGGTCCGGTGGAGTTACGAAATTGTTACATTTTCTAAACATAAGACTTTGTTAAGTTTTTTGTTGAAGTCATTTTAATTTCATTACTATTTCAAATTATTCCCAATAAATGTTTCTTTGAAGTAATTCGTGTTTTATGTTTCCTAACTGAAAGATTAGACGTATTTTATTTGACTTAGTCATCATTTTTAAAGGAAATGTTTGAATAAATTCGAATTCGAAGAGTATTTCGCACGGGTCATTACCAGGCTTAGGCTTGATTTTTCTTATCGAAGAAACTATTTTCGAAGTAAAAGAAAGATAATACATTCGGAATTTCAAAATTTGAATTTTGATAAACGAAGACGGTACAAGAAGAGTAGGAGTACCAAAGCAATCCGAATGTTTACGAACTTGCCCGAGGGGTTCCTAATTTTTGGTAATATAAAACGTTACAACTTTACATGACGAAGATGATTACAAATTCGGCGAATGTGTTTCAATATTATCAATAGTCATTAGTTTTTTATAATTCCAGAATTCTCTGCATGTAAGTGAAATATTAATTAATAAACAGCTTTAAAATATCCCTTAATTAATTATTTCTTTGCCCCGTGTTTACAGAATGAATTCAATATTCAGACTACCATTTCACAACCGGTATTCTGAACTGTCCGAATACATTGATAAAAGTGCTGTAAAAGAATTAGAAACTTTGTACCCAGACTTGATCGCAGAAATTTTTAGTGCAAATATTCAGAATAATTGGGGCCTAAGGAATCTAAAACCTGATGTAAATTACAGCTCGTTTAATGCAGTTTACAATTTCTTATCGCCCAATGGACCGATATTTAAGCTGTGCTATAAGTTGTTGTTGGATTGCCATTTAAGATACGAATTTCCCTATCAATATTTACCGGTTTGTAATTATAATTATCGAAATGAGCTACAGAAACAAATACGTCACTGAACTGTGTCATAACGAATTTCAGACGACAGTTCGAAATAGGCTTGAAGATAGCAACGATACTTCATTATATAAACAGAAGTTGCTAACAAGATCTAAAACTCAGGCGGGCAATTGTCTATACTTGAGTATCCTTTTTACCTAATGTTGTACGGATTATCTGATAAAGAATCGTTATTTCATTGTTAAGTGTTTCCTTGACCGAACTATTTAGATGCTTTCGAATATTACATGTTCCATTTTGCATATCATTTAATAAATCCCACGTTACAATTACCGGAGGAGAATACTTTGGAATGGGACACGGTTTATTTACGTTTAGTCGAAACCTATTTGGATCATTTTTTACCATGCGCATCCTCCTTGGTGTATCCTTTGCTACATCATTCTTCGAGTTCGATGAACGCTCAGCATACTATCGAATCTATTTCTCCAACCAAGTACGTACGTAAATAGTAAACTCTTATCGATTGACGGATAATAATCTATGTATGCTTGAAATAGAAATTCGGCGTCTATATTTAGAGAAGATGTGCTGAAAAAAATGAGTCCAAGTCCACCTCCTTATACCCGAACTAAAACTTCGTCTTCGGCCGAAATTTGGAGAAGTGAATTGGTCGCGACTCTATTTTTGGATTTTTGGCTTTCCAGCGGTACTTCGGAATCGGTAAGATTTCATATAGGTACGAAAACCCTGTGAAATGAGTAATTGTCTAAAATAAAGATTAATTTACAGAAAAACACGTCGTTTCTAACTCAACGATTGTGGAGTATTGATATTCTGCCGTCGAAGGAACAACTCAGATGTATTCGATTGTTGTTAAAACATCTGCATTATTTTTCTAATTATTTATTATCGGAGGATTGCGCTATGAATGATTTAAAACGGTAATTTAACATGATTTAAGCCGAGAATAATTTTAACGCAGTAGTAATCTGGTTGTTTTATTTCAACAGAGAGATGATTCGAAACAATCGACGCACAATTTATACATTTTTTTCAAACGTTATGACTCAGTTACCGTTGGATTCGTCGTTTAAAATATTGTTAGAGGCTTGGTTCACTTACATTCAGCCTTGGAGGTATACGAATCCTTATTCGAAGAATATGAGGTGAGTTTATTATCCATTTTAAGCCTTAACATGTGCAAACTATCTCATTCATCTTTTATTTAGGTATAACAAACAAGAAAACAGTTTGGATAGCAAATGGTTTACCTTTATTGCTGAAAATTTAGTCAGTTTTACTCATTTGTATTATATCGTTCTTACGAGACTATCACGTTGCGACTTAACAACTTATAAAATATCCAGCATGTCGTACAAGTTGACTCAGGTAAATTGAAGGTGAATTTTTTCATCGGTGAAATCGATATTAACGAGAACTCTGTACAAATTAGGTATTTTCATTACCGAATTTATTGAGCTATATTGAGGAAGCCGAAAAATACCTCGAAGAAGGTAGGCAAGGCCATATCAATACGTGGAACTCGATTATAAGACAGAATATATACTGCGTCGAGAAATTGGACTTCAGATATGACGGATTTCATTCCCAAAATCATAAGCAACAAGTTGGTGATTTTATTTTAATAATCTTAATTGAATACTACAACTACTCATGTTTTTTTTTTCGCGTAGGTGATGGAATTTTTAAAACAAATTGGAGATAGCATTCCAACACTGAAGAATCGTAAAAGTCAATTATTAACAAATGAAAATGCTGGTTTTGTTAACTGGTTCAAAGAGCAGCTATCGGGTAACATAAGGTGTTCCTCGGCAGAAGAGATCCAACGAATAGAATACTATTTGAGTCAGACATTGCATAAATTATGTAACATTCACAAGGTCGGTTTTAATTTGTTCATCTTTGGTAAATTTTCATTTTCCAGTAACTAATGTATCTGATTTATAGATTGATCGTACAGAAAACGTGCCCAACGTTTCTATCTTAAATTCAAATTATATCGGAAGAAGTCGTACCGAAAGTTGTAATTCGTTCGGAAGTTTTGATTCCACAGATGGGAATCTCTCTTCCAGTTCTTCTTCGCCGCTAAGGGTAAATTTAATTTTAAAAATCTAATCAAATTTTTGTTGATTCAATCGTAATACTGGGCAGTCATATTTTTCACGTCGAGAAATTAATCGTTTTTTGGCTTAGGCCGATCCTAAGGAACGTAGAAAGTTTGCTCTATCTTTCACTTATGAAGGAGATCCAGATTTATTACCAATTCGTAGCTGGGAGAATAAATTTCTAATTCGAGTTTTTTACTTTATATGTTTATGGATTAATACACAAGTAAGTACCACATATTATGCTCTCTCAACTATTACGCATCTTTGTATTTCATTTTTTTTTTTTTTCAAGTTCTTTCGTGATTTTAAAAGACTATATTACGAAGACAGTATATCAGGTGGCATTGCTCGTCAAATTCTGTGCCCCCCTAAACCTACTTATTATTTCGAGAAAAGATGCACGCCAGATGGATACTCGAGAAGAGTAACAACTGTTCTTCCTCCTCGTATCAGCCTGAGATGGTGTGGCAGTTATTACTATTTGAGTTTGTTTATCGTGTATTATTTGTTGATGAAGTTGTTTCACTTCTCTTCGTTCAATGTTTCTCTTCTAATCGGTTTTTTATATCTTTTGTATCTCGCTGTCAACTCCATATTTTATCCTATCCCTGTTCCTGATGAAAATATCGATCAATCGAGTTAAATAATGTAAGACGTGTACAGTACAAATAATTAACAGATATGTATTACTTTCTTTGAACTTTCAAGGGACCGAAATATACGTTTTGTATTTATTTTTTCTTTATTATTTTATTAATCAAACGGAATCGAAATGATGACTGGATGAGTCCGAATTTTCTATTTTGGAACCAATCGTTATCTTTCGGTAACCTTCGGTCATATTCGTAATTATGCGCGTAAAATTTATAAAAAGCAAGGTGATACGCATATACCATGTTTTATCATTTTTTCATTTTTTTCACCCCCAAATTCAAAACGGAACTTTTTTTTCAAAAGTTTTCTTCTGGACCTGCCGAAATTAATGTGTATTTATACTGAAGTTGATTCGCCCCGCTCCTCAACGTGATGCCTGTCCAATGTAGCAATGATTGTGGAAACACCGCTATTCTTAAAGTAATTTCCTTCATTTCATCATAAACTCTTCAATACTCCTCGTACATTATCTAAATCTCGCTTTATAGCGCCCAAAGACCGGAGATACTCTATGCAAAGAATGTTTTTTCTCTACATTCGAATCGGAAGTCCACGAGACCATTGTGAATGCTGATCTTTTCAAACCAGGAGATAAGGTGGCTATTGCAGCTTCCGGGGGGAAAGATTCGACAGTCCTGGCTTACATTTTGAAATTGCTCAATGAAAGGCATAATTACGGATTGGATCTATTTTTGTTGTCCATTGACGAAGGAATTACTGGTGAGTAAACCAAACACTCATATTTGAAAGCTCTAAGCATTGTCGTTCCATGTGTTTTTGTATGTTTTCCAGGGTACAGAGATGACAGTTTGGAAACTGTCAAGAAAAACAGAGATGACTACGAAATGCCATTGAAAATATTATCTTACGAAGATTTATACGGTTGGTCCATGGATAATATAGTAAAACAAGTAAATTTTTTGATTTATTGAATTTAAAATACCATTCAGCTGAAATACCTAGACCTATGCCTACCTTATCTGATACTTCGTCTCTTCTTTTCTTACAGATTGGACGTAAAAACAATTGCACATTTTGTGGTGTATTCCGTCGCCAAGCTTTGGACCGAGGAGCAGCAATGCTAGGAGTAAATTCCTTAGTAACTGGTCATAATGCTGATGATATCGCTGAAACTGTGATAATGAATATATTACGAGGTGATATATCTCGTCTTAGTAGATGTACTTCGATAATAACTGTATGGTTTCTAGTTTCGTAATTTTTTTTCGCATTTTTGATTTCAAAAATTAATCTTTAATGGTGATTTATAGACAGGAGAAAATTCCATACCACGATGTAAACCTTTGAAGTACACTTATGAGAAAGAAATTGTCATGTATGCTTATTTTAAGAAACTGTATTATTTTTCTACCGAATGTATATATTCCCCGGAAGCATACCGAGGCCATGTGAGATCATTTTTGAAGAATTTAGAGAAAGTTCGATCTTACGCAATCATTGATATAATTCA
The DNA here is from genome assembly GCA_900050545.1 of Trionymus perrisii. Taxonomy (NCBI): domain Eukaryota; kingdom Metazoa; phylum Arthropoda; class Insecta; order Hemiptera; family Pseudococcidae; genus Trionymus; species Trionymus perrisii. Next base: position 8,943 of record FIZV01009434.1, on the reverse strand, counting down.
CTCAGGTAAATGTAGGTCATTTTGAATAAATATTTTAATATCGATGAAATTATGTAACCGAGTTGTATTTATTTGTAGGTGAAAATATGAGTGTTCGAGACGGCGTCTCTTTACCAACTCGTGGAACTTGCGAAAAATGCGGATTTGTGTCGAGTCAAAGTATATGCAAAGCTTGTATGTTACTGGAAGGATTGAACAGAGGGTTACCAAAATTAGGTATAACTAAATCTAGCCATGCTAAAAGAATAATCAACAAAGTTTCGAACTCAATAAAGAACGATTTTTAATACTATAAAATTGTAGTTAATTTCCTACTTCACTTCATCTGTTAACACATATGGTACGACTATCACAACGAGAAAATACATTTTTGGAGAGTAAAACAATACCTACAAGAAGTGTGAGAAACAATTCTTGAAAAATACAGATATTTCTCTCTCTAACTGATATAGATTAGGTTGGTGCCAGTAACAGGTTGTCTACACACAGGGCAAGTATCATTCACACAAATCAAAGCGCAATCAGCGCACAAACTTATATGACCACAGGGTAACAAAACCATTTCCCTGGGTCGAATATAACAAACAATGCAAGTAAATTCTATGTCGATAGGGGTATTAGTGGAAGTTGAATTATTTCTACGACGTTCGATTTGTGCACGTTGAGCTAACTCGTTCAATCGTTCAAGTCTTCTGCGACCGGCACGAGCTTTCCAATATTTATATGTCAATACTGATGCAATTGCTACACCAACGACACCAAAAATGATGCAACAAACACTGTAAAAACATTTCGAAAGTAGTACCCAAAACAATAACTAGTACACCAATTACGCAATATGGATCCATTACCAGTAGAAATTTTTCTTAGATGCAAGCACATTTGTTAAGGTCTCTGTATCCATGGTCGTTAATATGTATGACATGCCATTTCTCGGTGGAATCAGTATTAGAGTTCCATTTTTCGCTTGCACTTCTCCAAAACCTACGACAGAGAATCCGTAAATGGTATTTTGTCATTTCGTAGGTCATTAGTAATATCAAAATGATCACCTGTCAAAATAGATTTCTCTTTCAACATGTACTCGGTATGCTGAATTCCCTTTTTCTGAACACCAAACAAGAATCCTAAAAACGTACTGGAAAAAGGTTCGAAATTATCCTCTATTACTTCCAAATTTAAGAACTCAGCATCTAGAGGAGATGAAATATCAATTTTGAATTTGCCATTTTGTAACTGGAAAGGAACTACATTTAGTTTATCATCCACGATATCTTGTCTGTTCATCCTACAAAAAATATAATTTTTGATGAAGGCAAATCATTTTAAAATTATGGTAAAAACATCTGAACTCACCACATCCCAACGCCGGCCTTTTCTGCATAGAATTCTTTCACCATTAGCCTTTGAATAACTCCATAAGTGAACGATTTATTCAAGCTTTCAATTGGCGGACCTATGGATTTCACTTGTCCTCGAACGACGGCGTATTGTGTGTTTTTTTCGTCTTGATCTAGACAATTTACACCTTTTTCAGTCGATTTCTGAAATCATGAAATTCAAACAGTCTCCGAGACAAAAAGTTGACGAGTGTCAAAGGTCATAGAAAGTGTATGTACTGTAAAAGCAGAGAATAATTTCCTTGCAGAGTAATATTGTTTCAAAAAGTATAAAGAAATTAAACCATCGATGGCTAAGCCGGCGATATAGGGAATATACTCATCCATTGTTGAATAAATTTAATTTTAAACCGAAGTAACATTGAGTAGAACCGAGAAGGATAATTCTAATATGGAAGTTGGATTCAAGTAAATCAGTCGATTGTATCATTACGCGTTGCACATAGAACATTCGATTTTTTACGAAAGACTTTTTATAACAATAAATTCGTGATTTTTATTCGAATACATCGCGATCGCGAAGATTTTTCAATTTCCATCAAAATGATAAGAAATTAGAAATAATGGAATTCAAATTCAATTTAATTCAATCATCGATAAAATGCGATAAAATTGCAGCCTCAGTGCTGCCATATTTAGCAATAGCAGAGATGATATTCCAGTGTGAGTAATGAGTAATGTAAAAACAAAAAGTAAAGTAAAAAGAAATTGTATGTTTCGGTACAAGTAGCAGTAGCTAATAGGTACGTAGGTAAAATAAAAAACTAATAAAAAATTAGATTTATTCATCGAAAAAATACAAAACATTCAACAAAACTATTCACTCTCACTATCAGTATCATCTAAGCAAATCACTCTTGATCGTTTTGATTGTCTATTTTCGGCTGATTCTTCATTCGATCTTTTATTGGAAACGATTTTGGACGATGAAGAATTTGACGACGTTGATTTACTGGTACATTCTACAGAATCATATTTTTTATCACGTACGAACATTGCTAACTGTTCACCGCTTTTTATGGAATCGCCTTTGGGTCCTGAAAATGAAATCCATATTAGGTACTATAAACTCTGCACGAATTTTTTAAAAAGTAAATCTAAATCAACCATACCTTTCTTCAAGTAACTTATAGTTGAGTACGGAGTGAAATGAAAATCTTCTTTCAAGTAATCATTTATCAAAAGAAAGGCAACAATTCTTTCTCCAGTTTCTCTGGAAAATGTAGGAGGACTAACGTTGACTGATTTAATTTTCGATGTTTTGCCATACCAAACGTCAATCAACATTTGAGCTGAGTTTAAAAAAAGGAAAAAAAGCAGTCAAGTTTATTCCCGATCTTGCTTAAAATTTATAGATATTTACCAGTTAGTTTGGTATCGTTTTGAAACGCTTGTAACAATATTTTCAGCAATGAAAGACAATGTTTCGATATATCCACTTTTTTGGCAGTAAATGGATTTTGACAATGATCGCACATTTTGTTACAGTCCGTACTTTCCCAAGTTTCGTCAAAATGGGAAGCTATCATTTTTCTACGACAGCTGAATAAAAAATAAAAATTTTTTAAGAGCACCTGATTGAAAAAATATTGTGAAATCTTACTCGGCGGGATTCAAGCAATAATCGATAATGGAGTAAAGATTTTTTAATCCAGTCTGTTGAGTAAACACCATCGTGCTCAGTTTAAAAATATCAGCAAAACGGAAAAACAAAATACAATTTGCCGGTTTACCATCACGACCAGCTCGGCCACTTTCCTGAAAATTTATTAAATTATTAGTTTGTTTTTTAACGATGTCCTCATCTTTGAAAATCATTTGACATACTTGGTAAAAATTTTCCATCGATTTTGAGAGAGAATGATGTATAACGAATCGCACATCTGGTTTATCGATACCAAGTCCGAAAGCAATAGTTGCTACGACAGCTTGGTATTCACCACTCAGCCACTTTCGATGTACTTTTGACCTTAGAGATGGATCCAGCTGAGCATGGTATGCACTAACTTTGCATCCACGAGTTCTAGTTGAAAAATTTAAAATCCACTTCAATATACAGTAGAACTTGGATAACTCGAAGTTGAAGGGAAACCGATTTTGCTTCTAGTTACGACAGTATTCTTCGCGATTTATACGCAAATTTTACATTCAGTGTAATGAGAAGTCCAAGGGAAACAAACAATGCTTCGAGTTATCGCATTATTCGAATTATTCAAGTTCCACTATAGTAAAATGAACTATGCAATTAGTAGCTACCGTAATTCTTGTCGTAAGTCTTCGCAATCTTTTATAGAAGTGGTATATATTATACCAGACATATTTTTAAATTTATGCTTCAGTAAATCTTCTAATTGATCTAAACATTCTTTTTGATTGGAAGGTTTTTCTCTAACCTGAAAATGAAAAAAAAATAGGTAATTCATGATCATGACAGATGAATCATTGCTAAAAAGTGTATTATTTACTTCGTAAAATAAATTGGGTCTATTAAAAGACGATTTAAAGATCAAACAACCTTGAATCGATAACATCTTTTGAACATCTAAAATCACTTTAGTCGTTGCTGTGGCTGTCAGACCAATTATAGGAACATCAGGAAACATATCTTTCAATACTGCAAGAAACTGATAATCTAAAATTTGAAAAATGTAACTTGTAATTTGTAATTTTTAAAATCAAACTGGGATTAAGAAAATCGTATATTTTACCTGTTCTGAAGTCGTGGCCCCATTGCGAACAACAATGCACTTCGTCTATAGCTATTCGAGATAATAAATTAAGACTATGGCTTTTCTGCAACTTGCTCATGAATCTTTTACTTTTAGCAAGTTTTTCCGGAGTTACGTAAAGCAGCTTGAGACCAGATTTGGAGTCAATCATCATCTACATTGAAACACAGAAAATTAATATTCATTTAAATGGGAAAAAGACAAATAAATATGAGCAACCTTTTGAATTTCTGATGACTCTTGAACTGATGTACTGGCTTGAAACATTTCAGCTTTAATTGAGAGAGATTTGAGGGTCATTATCTGATCTTCCATCAACGACAACATCGGTGATATCACTAGAGTAAATCCTATGCCAAAAAATTAAAAATATAAAGATCAATCACGAGGAGCAGTAAACCAGAAACTATTTTCGTATTTTCTTTTACCATTATTCATAAGAGCCGGTAACTGGAAGCAGAGACTTTTTCCACCTCCAGTTGGCATAATGACGATAACATCTTGTTTGGATAATGTAGCATTTATTACCGCCAATTGATTAGGGCGAAAAGAAGAAATATGAAAGACATCGTTCAATGTTTTAGAAAGTTTCGGGCACCATGGATAATCTAAGAACCATAAGAATGTGAAAATGATATGTATAATTTCTGAGTAATAGATTAAAAAGTATCATTTACTTTCGCTATCCCATTTGCTGTCGCTTCCCAATTCTTTGCTCTTCTGTAGAGAAATAGCATCTGTGAGAAAATCCTTTCGTTTTCTCAATTCTTCACGTTTTTCTTGAAGGATTCTCAATTTTGCTTCAACGTCTCGTAAATTCTTCGAAACTGTTTTCAATTCTTCTTCATAATCTTCTTGCTCTCCTAAGGATTTAAGAATTAAACACTTTTGTAATAGTCACTATTGCGTGAATTTATAAGTAATTAGTAAAAGATACATACCTGCCATTTTTGAAAGAAAAAATTATTTTATTCTTTGATGATTTTCGTTCGCCTTCATTTTTTTGAATTTTTTGATAAAAAATTTAATTTTTAGAAGGAAGTAGATATTTAATTTTCTTCAATTAGTAACACTGTCATTAAGATAAAAATTAAAAAATCGATGATAGATCTTATAATGCTACCTTAAGGTGTATGCAAAACGCAACCATAATAGGTTATTATCATAATTCATAAAAAATCAAATTAATCGTTTCCTTTTTGGAAATATCACTACAATTTTTCACTTTCTCATTGGCAAACTTGCTACATCACCGTAGATAAGAAAAGTAATATTTTTTGAATACACGTCAACGTAACAAAATATAATGAAAGTTTTACAGTTTTAAATTAAAATGCTGTACTTTCCTTTCAATATTATGGTGTAAAGATAATGATTTTTATATTTTTGAACTTACTTAATAATGGGTGGTTCTCAGAGTACTCCTATACCCGGAGGTGGTACTGAAGGATATCATATTTTGAAAGTAAGTAAAATTGAACTTTTCGGTTTCAGGGTTCTATTTTAAATAAAAACACACTCGCATTTAATTAATATCCTGCACGAATGACTACATTCTGTTCCAAATTTAATAACTTCCTTTTGTAAATAAACCATTGCATGAAAAAGCTGCTACTGCGCTAATTAGCGTAATTGCTCTACTTTACTAATTCAGTTGTTTTCAGGTACAAGAAAATTCTCCTGGCGAAGCCGCTGGCTTAGAAGCTTTCTTCGATTTCATTGTCGCTATAGGAAATACTAGACTAGTAAGTAATCCAGTAAATTACCGAAACTAAAGAATCTCTCAAGTCATTCTAATTCGCGTTTGTTTTTAGGATCAAGATAACGAAGTGTTGAAAACGACGCTAAATAATAATGTCGGTAAAGAAACTAAATTAGTTGTATATAGTAGTAAAACTCAGTCAGTTCGTGAAGTAGATGTTACACCAAATAACGACTGGGGTGGTCATGGTACTTTGGGTGTTAGCATAAGATTTTGTTCATTCGACGGTGCTTACGAAAATGTTTGGCACATCTTGGTATATTTTCATATATTGATTTCCCATCGCAGGTAAATCTTGCGATTCAATTTTTATTTATTTTTACGTATTTCAGGAGGTGCATCCTCAATCACCTGCTGAACAAGCTGGCTTGAGAGCTTTTACTGATTACATAATTGGTTCCGATTCGGTATTGCATGAGAGCGAGGACCTTTTCTCGTTAATTGAAGCTCATGAAGGCAGGCCTTTGAAATTATATGTTTATAATTCGGAAGATGATAGTTGCAGAGAAGTTACGATTGTTCCAAATTCTGCTTGGCCTGGGGAAGGAAGGTACGATTAAAAATATTCGCCTTGAAAAACACATATTCGTTTGTTTACTGAGTAATTTTTGTTTAGTTTGGGATGCGGTATCGGATATGGATATTTGCACAGAATCCCTATTAGAAACGCACTAGAGAAAACTGAAAGGAAGAGAAAGACTTCGAATATACCCAGTCCCCCTCTGATTAAACCTGCTACGTTTCAGCTACCGAATAATGAACCACTTACGGATCCAAATGTCGCAAAAGTAAGTCAAATTTTTAATTTATTCTCAATGAAACAACATTGTATTTAAATTGTTTTTTTTTTTCAGACCACACCCGTTGAAAATGCCAACGGTACAGATACAAGTGCTAAGGAACTTATTGATTTAAATTCAATTCCGGCTCCCGTTCAAAACGAAATCCCCACACATACCCAATCGGTTCCAATTTTCTCGACAGCTACTCCGCCTTCGACTGCTTCACCTAGTGAAAATTCTATACCTCAAAGTATACCGGTTTCGCCGTTTAATTCCCCAGAAAAACCTCAATTACCTTCTTCGAACAATGTGCAATATTACTCTGTTCCGGCCCAATCTCAGTATCCCACGTCACCACCGAATATGCCATTCTACCCTGTTTCTACGTTTCCATCGAATTATTCTCCTGCTTCTGCCAATGCTGCAACTCCGCCGTATCAACCCTACAACCAATATACCCCTTCAACTGGCGCTCCTTACAACATGTCATCTTCTGTCACCAGTTCAGCGTCACCTACTGCTTATCCAACCAGTATAGGTCCACCTCCTACTTCTGGGTATATTGCGGGAAATTATCGTGCACCTGGTCACCCGGGCGCAATCAGTAGTTATTTTAATCGAGATAATTTACCAGTTCGCAGTGGAAATGAAACGGTGGCAACTATGAGCGGAGTGAATTCCTCATTTGCACATGTCGCCAGTAATCCTTCGAACGGAGGTAGGTATTTTGGTGTTTGAGCCATTCGATGAAAAATCTCCAATAAATTATGAGAATAATTTGAATTACAGTGCAAGGTGTTTCTGTAACGACGCCTATTTCATTGCCTGGTATGCCGCCTATAACTGTTAGCGCCACTTTGCCTTATTCAGCTATCGAAGGATTACACATCGATACATCAAAACAACCGACTTCTTCTGCCGCTGCGATCTAATTGTCGAGTATTTTTAATAAATGAAATTTCGTTGTATTTTATGTGAATAGTTATTTTTGTCAAAATATTTATTATTTTATTTTTTAATATTACATATTATACAAAAGTATTACGTTGTGTAATTCAAGCCGCACAAATTGAAAAGAACTTTATATTTACTAGCTATTTCGAAATCGTAGGTATGAATTGATAAAATGCACCATAACAATTCATATATTGAAAAAACTACAAGTATCGCATAAACAAAGCCGTATAATGATTTTCATACGAAATCATTGTTTTTTAACCGACTACAAAAAGACACACTGCGAATACGTAACGTAACATTCAAAAACAATGGTATATTCGATATATTCTAAATAATGATATCGTCATCATCAAATTCTTCATCGGGAGGCAAATTAATGGTAGCCGGATCTACATAATTAGGATCGACTAAAGGTAATCCTAAAACTTCACGACGTCTGAGCTCAATAAATGCTTCACGATGAAACCAATCATGATCATGCATATCAGGGTAGTAGGCTACAATGAAAACCATCGTCGCCAAACCAAAACACATGAAAATGTTGGTCGACCAAGCCCACATTCGATCTTTTGCTTCGTTTACATCGTCAAATCCCATCGTACGCCATTCTCGTTTTGTCACTGTCTTTGATTCTTCATGTCTTACATGAGGTGTTTCGGTATGTACAGCGGTTACATCGCTCTTCTTTTTCGACGTCGAGACGTTCCTGATGCAAAACGGTAGTGGATTTTGTACGATCCGCCGATAACAAGCGTTCCTTACAGTGTTCAAAAATATCATTTTGCCAATTTAGAATTGTATGATGTTTTAACACGATATCGCGAATGATGGGACTATAAATAACACATGATTTGTAGGAAAATCACTGGCACTGGGTACAATCACCGACAAGGCAGTTTTTATTGAATTACCACCGACAAGAGAAATTTTTTTATCAATATTTTTCTGTCCCCCTTTGAATAGAAAATTTTTGAGTCCGGACGGAGGTCGTTTGCAGATAAAGAAATTTTTTTTTAATTAGGTTAAAATGAAGTTTGTTAGCGCTCCGCATGACCAATTTTATTACCAATTTTATCACTCGATTGGTTTTGAATTTTTTTTTGCATCGCTAATCCAACATGACATCTCATCAGACATCAAGACATCACTACGGAAAATGAAAACCTTAGTGTTTGTATTTTTTTCTTTTCGAATTTCGATTAACGATACCTTTGATCATTTGATGACAAATGCAGGGATGTAAAACCGTTTGGATAACGGTTTCGGTTTCGGTTTTGGTTTCGTGTTTTAAAATGAAACGGTTTCGGTTT
>FIZV01009432.1:0-13903 GCA_900050545.1 Trionymus perrisii | reverse complement strand
ATATTATTGAGAAATGAAGAAAGTTTGACGATTTTAGAGGCTCAAAATGGTGAAAAAAGTGATTTTTAGAATTGCTGTTAGTGATTTCAGTGATTTTTAAGAGAAATAATTGTCTGTAGTGATAAAAGTAATGCGTTTTTTTAGGCCAATTTGGTGATTTTTCGACTACATAGGTTGGCAGCAGTGGTACTCCCTTGGAAAATCGAAACGATAGTAGTTTCAGTTTCAGTTTTAGTACCTACGGTCCTACGGATCCTGGCTTCCTACGGTAGGTTCGCTGTGAAGAACAACTAACAAGGCCCACACGTCTGGTCCATGTCTGGTCCTGTTACTCCGCTCTCCGGTCGTCTTATCAAAATAAAATGAACCGCTGATAACATTTTTTTTTCTTCTTCAATTTTATTTTCGGCGTTTATAACGTTCAATGTTTGGAATTTTCGGGTGTCGGATGCAAATTTGGAATATTTCCGATTTCGTGAAGCTGCATCGGGAATACGGTGTAATAAGTCGCGATAGACGAACATAAATACTTATCAAGTACCTACTTAAAATAAGGAGAAGGAGAATCGAGTTCAATATCAAAGATTATAAAAAATATATGACGAAAATGGCGAGATGAAAGACGTATAGCTATTTTCAGATTATCGATCGCTGCGTAGCGTTCTTATTATTTTGTTCGTATTCTCGACCAATTGAAGATAGCAGATATCATGGAGTCCCGCTCTAGCCAAGCAATAACGCCGAGTACTCGTCAACCGCTTTCAACATCATTTATCGTGAGTACTGCTAGATAATTATACTATTATTACAAATATTACGTGCGTTGTACGCATCGCCACTGCCTGCACTTACCACAGCGAAGACGTACGCACTACGCACGCTGTGATACCTAGTCGATGGCAGATGGCAGATGGCTGATGGTACGACGGTACGTATTTCGACTGGAACCGTTAGTACGTAAGTACATAAGTACTCGAAGCGTTGCGATATTAGCTACTTTTTATCGACGCTGTCATCTGATTTAGGGTGGCGCAGTTGCAGGTGTATCTGTTGATATCGCATTGTATCCGCTCGACACGCTCAAAACTCGTCTGCAAAGTCAATATGGATTTTGGAATTCTGGTGGTTTCATGGGAATATATAAAGGAGTAGGACCCACCAGTATAGGCTCGCCACTTTCTGGTAGTTACTTTTCAAGTTCCTAGTTATTTCGTATCTCGTACGAGTACATAACAATTAAGGGTATGTAGTTTTGTAGGTACTATGTAGTATGGTATGTACAAGTAATTGCTGTACGGTGCAACTGCAGGTGTACACATTGTGTCGCGTTGTTCGTTGGCCGTACCAGTCGGTACGTTAACGTTACAATAGGATACAAACTACGTAATACATATCGCACCTTTGGAGGAATAACGTTTCATCTAAAAAAAAATCAACTTGTTCAATTTTGTATCAAATTGAATACTAATCACAGATACCTAAGCATGTTTCAGGAAAAAATAAGAGGGTCAAATTTTTTTGAGATGAAACGTTATTATATACCTAGGTGTAGGTACTTACTACTTACCTAGGTACTCGCTTTAGGTACAACTGGAAAAAAAAAAAAAAGTTTTGTAAAAGCGGTCATGTCTTGGCGTAGGTGGATTATTTTTCGGCACGTACGAAGCCGTCAAGAGGGTATTGCCTGCCGACATGCCGGAATACTACTATCCCTTCGTTCATATGTGCAGCGCGTCTTTTGCTGAAATTGTAAGCGCAACCGAAAACAAACGCTTGGCGCTTGGTATTAGCAGAGGTGAAGCTGCGTCGCGTCGCGGCGCGGCGCGGCGCGGCGGCTTTACTCGTGGTTGCGTCCGCCTAGAGCCACGCGTATAGCGTATCACCTACATTTGTACGAGTAAAATTTATTGTCAGCGTGTGCGGTACACGTGTTTCAGGTGTGTTGCGTGGTTAAAGTTCCCATGGAAATTGTAAAGCAACGTCGTCAAGCTTCTTATAAAAATATGTCTTCGATTCAAATTTTATACTCGGCTGTAAAACGAGAAGGCGTTTACGGTCTGTACAGAGGTTATGGCAGCACCGTCTTACGCGATATACCCTTTTCTGTCATCGAATTTCCTATCTGGGAATGGCTGAAGAAAATGTGGAAAACCAAGTCGCAACGAGAATTGAGCGCGGTCGAAGTGGCTGTATGCGGCGCCATTGCCGGTAACGAACCTTTCGGCTTTCTCGCTTTTAAGTACCTAGACCTACATACATTTTACGATTGCCATGCTATAGGCAGAGGCACACGCAGTAAGATTAATAGTCAAACTTTGCTTCGGTATACATACACAGGTGGCGTCGCGGCAGCTCTGACCACTCCTCTGGACGTTGTGAAAACACAAATTATGCTTTCGGACAACTTTTGCGAGCAGAATAAAACTAATCCCAGTATATCGAGTTTTATGCGGTCTATTTATCGTCAACACGGATTTACGAGGTACGTATACGTAAATCTAACTCGCCGCGCCGCGCCGGCCAAACTATTTGTACCTGCGCCAATGTCGAATATTTCTATTTCGTACAAACCCTTCGTCGGCAATAAAAAAAATACGATTGAAAGGCGAAAATGCAAAGTGTGCGAAGTGCCAAAATGAAAATTTTACACGAGAGTGAAAAACAAGTGGGCAATCGCTACGAATAGAGGTACTTTTACTACTTACCTACCTACACCTACGTAGCACATATAAATGATATACATTTAGGTACATTACATACAACATACCTAATTACCTATGCATAAAATAGGTGGTAATGTGTGATGATTGTGTGAAAAACCTGAAAAACAGGATGATTTTACGAAAGCAAGTTTTTCATTGGATATGTTTTCCTGATTCCGGAAATTAGGTAAAAGCCTAAAATGTTGCCAAATTGTGAAAAAGAAAATTACAATCGTGATTTTTGATTACTACTCGTAGAACACGACTAATGCGAGTAGCCATCGTCGAGATGAGACTACCAATGTATAGGTGCCGTAAAGTGCCCATTTTGTTGAAACCAAAATTGGTTGGTTCATTTGAAAGCGAATGTGGAATTTACAAGCAGATTTGTTCAAAAATTTTGAGATTTACTACCTACGGTACATATTTTATAGCAAAGGCAACCCCGTCTAACAAAACTACGTACAAACTGATCAAGATCCGTTATTGAAAATATTGTATAAGGAAACGCAATATGGTCGTATTTTCTTACGAGTACATATATTTCACAAGTGCGCACGATAAGTACACCATCAATACTTGGATATATTAGGCAAATCTATCTAATCGCTAGGTAGTAGGTACAGGTAGTAGGTAGCTATAGGTGTAGGTACATCGTACATAGTAAGTAGGAACTAGGAAGGCAGTACATATGATAATTATACAATCGTACTGTACACCGGCACCGTACCGTGCGTAATACGTATATACCGATATAGGTAGAGGTACGTAACGTAACGCGTACGAGTACCTACCTACATAAGTGCCGTTACACTTACAATGCGACTGCAGATAGCCGCTGCGCTGTGTGGCAACACCATATGGCGGCAATCTGCCGTCCTATTACCAACATTAATTAGGTAGGTACCTATGTAGAATTTACGCTGGTCAGAGTCGAGTAGTCGAGTATGTAATGTATTTATTTCCACATGTACGAGTACGAATATGTATTACTCATATCTAATTTTCACCTATCCTACGTATGTTATGTTACCATAATCGAAGATGGTGAAAGGAGTAGACATCGGGCTAATATTGAATAATTGATGCTTTTGAAATTCCTTAGATTGTTCGCCGGATTTGTACCGAGAATAACGATGATAATGCTGGGAGGTGGAATTTTCTTCGGCGTATACGACGAAAGCTGCAAGCTGGCCACTCGCTATGTTTCCTAATACGCCGACTGATTTTTGTACATACGTACCTATATAACGTATTATTGTGTCGTCGATTGTTTCGTTTGTTTTATGATTAGGTTTTATTAGACGGTTTTTTTCTTTCACTTTCGCTGGTACTATTGTTATTAGGTATTATTATTAGGTATTATGGATTCACCACAATGCGACGACAACGTGCTGCTTCTGTCCTCCCATCGTCTGTGTCAAATCGTTTTTCTTTTCTTTTCTTTTCTTTTCTTTTCTTCTGTTTGTCTTTCTTTTTTTTACATAATTTTTACTTAATTTGCGTGCAATTTTATTCAATTAATCGTGTCGGCGGTAGGAAACTCCTGCGGACGAGTGAGTTTGTTCACTTTTCACGCAGCATTTACCATTAGCGCAGAGCTAGAAGTAAAAGAAAGTCGATCTCCGCGTATAAGTATATACCTACAGCACACGCTACTATTGTAGGTAGTTAGTTTTGTCTATACTACAGTAACTACATACGTACATATGTAAGTGGCACTGTCTTCAAAGGCACCTACGGGTAAAAAAATGAAAAATCACTGCAGTTGGTAAATAATGCGTTACGTAGGTGGCTATGTAAGTTACGTCATGTACTCGAGTAATTCTACGAGTGTTAGGTCGATTGAATCTGCAATATTGCGCTGTATTAAATCGATCTCCTTACCTATGCATATTTATCAGTAATTAGCACTCTTTCTCACTCTCTATCGCTTCATCTCTCTCTCTCTCTCTCTCTCTCTCTCTCCCTCTTCCTTTTCGTCGCATCTTATTTTTCCTTAGGACTGAGTCGAATGCAAGCGGCGATCCGCTGGAAAATTGACATTCACTCGCAGTATCACTCTACATTAGGTATATAATACGCTTATACGTAAGTACGTATTCATTTCGGTGACCTACTCTACTTAACTCTCTGTGCCTGTGCCTGTGCCTGTACCTATTCACCTATACCACTTACCTATACACAAGGCTCGAACCCGTCCAAGTTCACGTAGTACGTGTGGTATACGTATAATGAACGCAACGCGGTATATCGCTGGACCAGGTGCCGTTCTCGGCGCAAGAAACGAAAACGAATTCGATTTCGGACTCTGGCTCGTTTATAAAGTATCCGGCGTCGCAAACCACTTTTAAAACGTCTCCGGTTTCATACCAGAATTTGGGTGGAATAAGACGCCCGTTGGCAGGTTGCGTCGGATACTCGCATACGAGTCTACCTGGAACGGATACCATACACATAGTGTGACGTGAGGCATAATGGCGTACCTGCACATACAAGACAATTGCCGCCGAGCAGCTTCGGTGTACCTTGTGGGCTTAGCATCTTTTAAAAATGAACTCGAAAAATAGGTACGCAAAATGATCGGTGGCGTGGCGTGGCGTGGCGTGGCGTGGCGTGCGTATACAATGTAGCTACTAGCTAGAGCTACTCGTACTTACAGTTGGGAGAGGCGCTGGACCACATCCCGTTTTCTTTACAAACTATGGATTGCTCGCCAACGACGCGATACGGTTTCTCGCATGCGAATTGTAGCGCCGTACCAACGCGGTACGTTGCGCCGCCGTCGCTTCTCTCCAATAAATATCCGTGACCGGGTATCGACGGAGGAGCGCATAAAATATCTGCCAATTCGTGAAAAGAGAGACACGTTACGTATTACACGACAAGGTAGCGCCAGCGCGCTACGTACGTCTATGTGCGTCTAAGTCTACGTAACTACGTAGTAGGTACGTACATACAATATCTACCCGTACTGAGACTGATACTAGGTGCGGTGCAAGTACACGATCGAGTGCACCACACCGTAGGTGCCGTCGTGGGCACAACGCTAGGTTTATGTCGACGTACTACGTAGGTACCTATAGGTACAGGTAGGCTACGGCTACGGCTACGGCTACGTTTATCTTACCGATACACTTGGGAATTGAAGAAGACCAGCGACCGTCAATTTTGCAATTAATCTCGTTCGCTCCTTTCAGAGCGTAGCCCCAATCGCATCGGAAAACGATTGTCGATCCGTACGTATTATTAGTGGTGCTAGCGCTTAAGCGAACGTCTGTAATGGACGAGGACACCGATGGACATGAAATCGGTTCGCAATACGGTACGTCCGAAGACCATCTACCTATAAGAACGGTACAAGCGCGTTAACTACGTATCTACATGTTATCGTTGTCGTTGTCGTTGTCGCTATCGCTGTCACTTGGGCAGTTGCATTGCAGTATACACTATACTACCTAAGTAGGTCTAAACCCGCAGGTATAGCTGTTATTCTAGCTGCCACTTGGCAAATACGTTAGCCTTAGCTGGTCTACACGCGTATCTACCCTTGACGGTGGCTAAGTTAGATTTACTATATGGGCTAGGCTAATAGACTGTAAGCTAGTGCTAATGCTAATGCAACGCAACACGTCTCTCACCTACCATCGGCTAAACAAGACGATTGATTCGAACCGATCAGTAAGAATCCACGTGGGCACTCGTAATCGATCGCTTGTCCAACGTGATTGCCTCGCGTTTTCGCAGTTAACACAGAGTTGCGCTTTTGTTCGTGCTCGTTTCTTTTTGCACACCTCACAGCTGTTTTACGGTTTGGACGTTGATTGGTAGGTAGTCAGTCGCCATTAGCCAGAAGGTAATTGCACGTAGGTTAGGTTCATACAAACATAGACACGACGGTTCATACGATAAGATAATATGTGTAGTGTACTAGGTAGAGGTACTTATCAATATCTGCATCGCCCGAATACTACCTACGATCATCTACATACGTGCTTGGTAGCGCACCTTACTCGTAGATCTAGATACGTATTACGCGTACATACATACTACAGCAATTATCGCGTACCTACTGTACGAGTAAATGGCTAGGTAAAGGTATATGTAGGTGAATGGCTAGTTAGACGTAGGTAGTAGGTACTCGTACTGTATCTAGGTACCATCTAGGTACGTTACGTACCTTCCACTTTCAAAGTAACTGTGTTATTCTGATATTTAGGCGTAGTGCAAGTGTAATTTCCAGAATCCAGTTCGCTTTTCGCGTAATACAGCGACATACGGTAAATCCATTCTCTTTCGTCTACAGCTATCGACCAACCTGTACGGAAAAACGACCGAGTTCCAGTTAACCGTAACCGTAAAATAATGCAACGTAGAACGAAACGTAACGTAACATTAACTAAGGCGACAAAAAGGTAGGTACACGTAAGTGTACAGTCTAGTAGTGTAGTACCGTAATCCACTCTCCTCTTATCCTCTACTCCATTTAATTCCCTCGACCGTCGACTCGACTCGACTCGACTCGCCAGTCGCTACCTAATACGTATAGGCTATAGGGTACGCTAAATCGGTACCTACCTAAATCCTAATACGAGTGACTGAGTGAAGTGAGTAAGTAAAATGAAGAGAAACGCGCGCCGCGCTCACCTGTCAAATGATTGCGTCTCTGCTGCTGATTATCAGTCGTCCAAGTCCATCGTACGTCTCCGTAACGTCGTCGAAATAAACATTCGAGGTGTACGATAGAACCTGGATACACAACTACGTGATTGTTTCGATAATCGACCGCTGAATCGCCGAATGCTAGTTTCACGCGAATAGTTGGCGGCGAATATTCTATGCAGGTATAGACAAAAAACAAACAAACAAAAAAAAACACAAAAAGGCTAGTTATCAACCGCACATACGAGTACCTACTTACCTATGTAGGTAGGTGATTTCTTGTAAGTATAGGCCCGAGTACCTACTCGTACATACCAGAATAGGCAGAAATCGAAGTGGTTGGAAGACAGCGTGGCACTTGACCATTCCAGTCTCCGTCCAAACATAATAAATTCGGGTCGCCGTGCAATTTATACAGACCGGGGGCTCCGTCGCAGCGAATCGTTATTTTGCTCCTGTCCGGTATATGGCCGCTCCATTGCTGCAAAGCCTCGCATCTTGTTATCACGTAGGTAGTAGGTATCGTACCTACATCATTAATCAATAAATAAATGTACCTACTTACCCTTAACAAGACACCGTCGTGTGCCAGAACGAGATTTGTACCGTTTAAACGTAAATCACAACTTCTCAAGACCGGATGAAAACGACCGTCGTTCACGTTATTTATTTCTTCTGCAATCGTAACTTACGTTAGCTTATCGGTGTACGCAGTGTAAACTTATACAACAGATAGCTACTCCTACTCGTATACTTACGTACCTAGACCTACTACCTAGCTGTAGATCTAGCGACACTAGCTAGGCTAAGGCTATCGTACAATACGGTATGGTAACAGAATACCTACCTACTATAAGTAGGTGGTACGTAGGTACCAAACAGTGGGCACAGTACCGCAGCGCAGGTACTTACACTTAGGCCTATTACTACTGTCACCGTCACGTCGCGTCGCGTCCGAACGAATACCTAGGTCTAACCTACCTGAATCTACCTAGACCTACCTATTTTGCACAATGGTCCGACCCATCGGCCGGCGACGCATTTTATTTTGCACAAACGATGTTGAGGTTTGCCAGCGTGAAACGGCGAAGGCATTCGAGCGGTAAACTTAATTTCGCCCACTGTACTGTAATCCGGAGTAGTGTTTTGTCTAGGCGCAACCGTACTCCCATTCAGCGTCAAAGAAGGAGTAGCACATCCATTCGACACGGACGAACCTGCGTCAAGTTGAAACGAGCCGACGTTACCTTAGTAGGTAGGTATACGAGTACTCGTACGTATACGTATACCTAATTATGTGTAGTTAGCCTTCATCCACCCATCGTAAGTCGAGTTCGCGTCGCGTCATCTTTTTCCGTGCACCTGGTGGCCGCGGTACCTACTATAGTCCCATATGATCCCATTATTTTTTCTACGCGTAGGCCTACCTTAAATTTCATCTACTCGTAAAATATCATCTTCCTTCCGAAAACCTCGGGAATGGACAACTCTCTATAGGTGGTACTACATACGTAATATCTTAGATAGGTACCCAGATAAGCTAGATATCGATATCGGTTTTTTTTTCTTTTGCGGTCGCATTTAAAAATTATACCTACCTATTAACGGGTCTTCAAATACGGTTACGTTTTCAATCGAATATGTGAGATGTGACTGTGGGATAGGTACCGTACGTAATGTAATTTGACAATACTGTAACGACTTTGGAAAATTTCTCGAAATTTTCACGCTATCGCATTCGATTGAAATTCGATCCAGTCTCGTTGACGTTTCTCGCTCGGATTCAGAGCGGAAGATCGGATGGAAAGACGAACGCTCTCTACTAACGTAAGTACACTTTGACGAATTTAGATGATTTTGGAACTTGGAAGATTATTTGTAAAATCGTACCTAATTCAGGGCTGATAAAAGAAAACTTGGCTGGTAGCCGTACTGCCGCAGCGCAGGCGCAGTGCGAGTATGAGGTATGCAAATAGATTTTCGACATAGGTAGGTAGTAGGTAGGTAGGTAGGTGGGTAGGTACCTACCTGAACTCTACCTAACTGCCGGTACCTAAATTATGCACTCTGTAAGTAGGTACCTATTTTATCAAGTACCGACTTGTTTGACATTTGACAAGCATGTGATTGATGTGATAAAGTATTCTTCGGACAATAGCCCTATTGTCCACTGGCAGTCCATATGTACTAGTGCTACATAAGTATAAAGTCAATGATCACGACCAGCGACCATCATGATCATCAACATCAAATCAACCCAGGGATAGTACAAACTTCCATTCCCTTCGATTCCACTTGCCCGTATTCTTCTTACCTTTTTTTTATGCTTTGTTCTCCCTCTTAGTGGTAGGTACTTGACCATTGTGCCCCGAGCGAGATTTCACTTTGACGAAAAAAATGAAAAATGAAAAATGAAAATAAAATAATTACACGTAAATTACGTACGGATTTTCCGAGCTGTTGATTGATGCGCGTTTGCGCAAATAACGAGCACCGTCGCTACCACCACCACCACCACCTCCATCCGTACTACCGCTGTCACTATCGTAGTGTTTTTCATATTTGGGCTTGGGCTTCAGCCGCTATCCGTCGTTGTGGATTTTGTGACTGTAGTTACCGCCTACGGTTATCTCCGCGTCTGCATTTGCATTCGCATCGCAACAATCACATCACGTTCAATTATTTTAATACGAGTACTTTTCAGTTTTTATATGTAAGTACGTGTACGATAGGTACTTGAAAATCTACCTACCTACCTACCTCTACCCACCCACCCACCTACGTAATGAAAATGCGATGAAGATGTAGATGTAGATGTAGATGTACAGGTAGAGGTAGAGGTAAGTAAGCGAGTACGAAGTACAAGAGTCCAAGTTTCTTTAGATCGTAGCATTTAACTAAACGACGAAGACGAACGAATGAAAATGCCGATTGCCGATTCAAACATAGGCTCGTTAAACGGTAGAAAAACGTTTTGGAAAAATATCGAGCAGAAAACGAGCGACGCGAACGTTTGCGAACGTAACGTCGTATCGTGTCGCGTTTCTTCGACGACAACCGTTCAAACCAGGTCAACGCGACCGCGTCACCTACAGCGCCATACCATACCATGCCATGCCATGCCATATCGTCGCACGTAGCGCTAAAGTAAGCCAGGTGGCCGTCGGCCTGCGTAAGTGTACACACAATCATGCATACCTACTACTCGTATACCTACTGAACGGATGTGCGCCGCGCCGCGCCGCGCCGCGCCGGTAGCTACATACGTATAAGTATACTCGTATGCTGATGCTGGACAGTGGACAGAGCGATGGTGGTACGAAGACAAAACGAGTACGATTAGTGAGTAGGTATAGGTAGGTATCATCTAACATGTAATCTACGAGTACGTACCTTACCTATTGGTAACGATGTAACGACGCGACGTAACGTTGACATTTTCGAGCTATCTACAAATTAGCACCTACGAGTCGTTTTCGATTTCGACAGGGCGCGTTCAATTTTTATCGCTTACCGCTTACCTACGTGTGCACCAGTTGTCACCCTTTTGGTAGTGTCCTGTACGTGCATTCGCAGTTTTTATTATTCCACATAAGATATGGTTCGTACGTGTAGGTCTAGGTAGTAAGTAGTAGGTACACCTTACCTGATTTCTTACTTGGGACCTACGCTACGTAAGAAAAGAGCAGTAAACGCAAGCGTCGCGTCGCGTCGCGTCGCGTCACATCGTGCATAGTGATATAGTACTCGAGCATTACCTACCATTAATTACGATTACCTGTGCATACGTGTAGGTACCTGTACACTGTACACGTAGGGTATACTCGTACACTCTATAAGCTCGCGGTGTTACATACAAACCCTAACCAATAAATCATAACGAGAACATTCAAACAGCTCTTGTAACCGTTTAACTACACCTAAGTTCAGAAGAAACCCACCCGCTCAGGCTATTCGGAAATTTTAGAAAAACTCGTAACAATAGGTAACCTTTACTATACTATACATATGTAAATAGGTAAAACGTGAATCATAGGTAGGTACGTAGATGAATTGCCTATGCCTATATATACGTAGCTCAAGGTATCTATGTAGATTGTAGGTAGTTAGGTAGGAAGTAAATGTACCTATGTAGCTATGTTTTACAGTGGCGCTAGCGACGGCGACTGTGACGATGTCAAAAACGGATGCAACGTTTTCAAAACAGACGAACACAATACCGTAACGAACGGTAATAAATTTTGGCCGGCGTCGCCGGCCGCGTATTTTAAAGCCCTGCACAACGGGCAAGAATTTCGTAGATGTTGAACAGCGGACAAGACGTAATCTTTGACTCGTCGCATTTGTTGCGAATACTCTTCCGAGGAGACATCGCCGCCGTCGACGCCGCCGGTTCTGCCCGAGCCGACGATGATCCGAGTCGCGTTATTTAGATCGTCGAATGCGGCCACGATGCAATCCCTGTGTAAATCCGCCTCTCTTTGGACGGCGTCGTAACTATAGTCTGCATCCAGCATGGACATCGCTTCGCCGATAAGTTGCAACTGTTGCGGCGAAGCGTTCGTCAACGCAGCCGACGCGGACGCCCGTCTCATATACTCGTATTCGAAGCTAAGATTTGTCGCCGCTGCCGCCGCCTTCCACTTGTCTATTTGATCGCGAATTTGCCGACTTTGTTGTCCAACTTGGTCGTACAAATCGCTAGCAAATTGCGACGTTTGCCGTTGTACCACGTTTAACGCCGAATTAACGGCGCCGTTGCCGGACGATTCGATAATATCACTAGGCATCGACCAATCGACGACGCCGCTGGCACTATTCGCAGTCGCAGTCGCAGTCGCAGACGCGTTACTGATCTTCCGTACAAAAACCAAAGTGTTCTGCAAAGGGAGAAAGCAACGAATAATACGGACGAACAAAGCGGACGAATTGCGGCAGGTAGGTAACTAAGCAAAGTAGGTAGGTAGGTAGGTAGGTAGGTAGGTAGGTAGGTATCTAATTCCCGATTGCACAATGGTGGTTTACACCAAAACCAGGGTTTGGGTGTAACTTTAAACTATAATTATCTAGGTTCAACTACGGAGCAGTGTTGCACAAACTTGGATTATGGCTTGAACCAGGTTCAAAGTATTGTCCGGCTGCTAACGATCAGTAATGATGGTAGAGTGTTTGATAAACTTAATTCTTGATTTTTTTTTTTTTTTGTCAATTACCTACTGAAACAGTGAAACGACTAGTAAATAATCGATACCTTCAAGTACTTATCTAATCTCTTCCGAATAATATCGATATTCGGTAGAGTAGTGACCGACTAATTGTCTAATTCGACTAATTTCACGACGCTGAATTCGAATTTCTGATCGATTTTATTCTAGACTCATTTTTGACCAATTTCGGGCGCGTATCTCGGCAACGGCGTCCCAGAGTCCATAACCGATGCCGGATTCGGAACCGGCGATCTCGAATTAGTCATAAATCACACTTTTCTCGATTTTTTTGGGAGGCTCAAAAAATGGTCAAAATCGATGAATTAAGTATAGGTACCTAGCATTGCCATTTTTTTGAGCAAAAAACTTGCGACATTTGAGTCAATAGGTTTAGGGTTTAAGGATTTAGCCTTCCTTTCGCGTTGTTGCTATTCGATTGCCTACCTTTAACTTGTACAGTACTTGACGTGTTTAAAACAATGGCTTGGTGATAGCGATGCCGATACCGTTATAATACGCAAAACTTTTACCTAGTAACAGGATAGTTTCGAACTGTGGTAGTTAGATGGATACCTTTACCTATTACCTACACCTACTCTCACCTAGGTACCTAAACAAACGACGCAACGCGACGCGACGCCTAGGTACCGCATGTAGTAGTTACATAGTACCGTAGTAGTATATAGGTACTTACTAAAAGGAGTATCACCGTCATCTTGGTCGTCTTCAGTTCTACCATCTTTGAAATACTACTGGCAACCGTAGTTGCTGTTGCTCTTGCAGTGAAGAAAAAAACGCCGAGTGGGATCGCTTGATGTTATAGTGGCACTATTCTCTCACTAGAGGTATGTGTAGATTAGGTGGTACGTCTAGATACGTTATAGTCTAGGTCTGGTAAAGGTACGAATAGCCGCCTTGCAATTTGCAAATTACGCGCTTAGATACTTATTAGGTAAAGGTAAAGGTATCCACTACCGTACCCAGTAGGTACTTACAAGTTACAGTTATACCACTGTACTGTACTGTACTGTACTGTACTACCCGATAACGACGCGACGCGACGTAGCTAGTTGTTACTATTTGTACTTTTTTCAGTTTACACAGTCATATATAGTATGTAGTTATGTACCTACAGATAGAAGTGTATCTGGGGATATGTAAAGGCAGGCAGGCAGGCAGGCAGACAAACAGGCAGACAGAAAGACAGACAAGCAGACAGACAGACGAAGACAACTCATTATGTACCTATACTAACTTACTCATGTACCAATACTATATACAGGGTGTTCATTTATATCGGGTAGCCCTTAACACATTTTTGTACGGAGAATT
>FIZV01009419.1:0-11262 GCA_900050545.1 Trionymus perrisii | reverse complement strand
AATGCATTGTTAGTGGTTATCATCATTTTTGTCACTGTGGAATGAATATAAATGCATTTTTTACGTTGGAAAAATGATTTCCCGAATAGCCCCATACACATAAATTCGTAAATATCTCGCGAACCGTTACAGATAGCGATGAGATAAAAACGGCATTCGATTCCTGGCGAAATTTCACATCAGAAACAATATTTACTTTTTTTTTAGGGCGAAGTATTCAGTACGCACCATGACACTTTTAGAAAGAAATTTTTCTTAGCCAAAAACAGCATTTTTTTCTTTTCGATCCCACAACACGTTGTCTCACCACAGAAACGTCACCGCGTGCACAAAATGTTCGTTACAGTGTTGGCTACCAAATGAGACCTTGAAATGGCAGGTAGCGGTTACGTGGTTTCCGCAGTGTTACCACAAAGAGAGAAAAATGAGATTTCCCAAATAGCCCCTGGATTCCCGAATAGCCCCACGTTACGGTATATTTATATAATTATATACTTATACATATACTCCCCCTCCCAAAACCCCCTCGTTCCCCTTTCGTACCGATCGCAATAGGGGTGTTGATCACCCCTAAAAATGGGTTATTTTTGAAAAATTGACAATGTTGAATTTTTTGAAAATTTAGCTGAATTAAAAAAAAAATGATATTTTAAAAATTATCTACTCGTAATTTTAAATTCTTAAAAAATTTCGAAGATTCGCTAAATTTCGAAATTTTGTTAAATACTTATTTCAAAAATGCGAAAAATCGCCTAACTTCAAATTTTTTTTTGGGGTGTGTGTAGATTTTTTAATTTCTGAATTTAAAAAATTGTTCAAATAAATATTTTAAAACATTCAAAATAACCTAATTTCAAGAACTCATCAAAATCTGAAAAATTAAAAATTCCAAATTCTCATTAAATATACTTGTAAGTTATATTATATTTTTTTAAATGTCTAATTTTGAAAACTGAAAATTTTTGAAGAATTGTTTTGAGGTTGATAATTAATAATAGTCAGCTGACGCTCTAGCTAGTAGCTAGTTAGCTACCTACGTTAAATTTTTTTTATTGACCAAAATGTCTTAACAAAACGGAAATGAAGTACCTACCTACGAAAATTTTTTCATGGAAAAGATCACGGTCGTAATTTTATTTAACATCTCAGAATTTCTCTAAGCACAGCACTATCCACCTCTAGAAAATTATACCTTGGGTTTGAATATTTTATCCAATTTAGCTTGAATTTTTTTCTTCTTCAAACAATAGACTCGAATAATAAATTAGTTACGATTACCTATTTAGGTTAAACATTACCTATAGAATTTGTAATTCGTGCAGCGCACGTACATATTTCTCGAGTGGAGTGGAGATACTCGTACAGAAAATTTTTGCAATCGCTGTACCGATGGATGCCTTGAATTTTTAACCGTCATCAGCTGCGTTTACGCTGCACGGGAGTATAAAAGTTTAAGAGACTGTTATCGAATACCGCAAACGCAACGGTCAGTAAAAAAGTGCATAAATTTGTCAACTTATAAGAATTACCTATCGATTCGTTAACTCGTAAAACCTTCGGTGGTTTTTCTCTTCCGCAATAACCTAAAGATGACTCTATTCGGGCATAAATTTAGTATAATTTTTCCACTGGAGTAATGTATTGATAGTTATAGGTACTAGGTAGGTAGATACTAGGTACGAGGGTTGTCCGAAAAATTAGTCACCTAGCGCTCTCACGCGGCGAGAAATGTAGCTACACCGTTCGCAAGCATACGACTAGAAAGGCTGAATTTTAAGCTTCAAAATGATATGTTTACGATCGTGATATGATAACTAGAAGTTGGTGAAATTTTGATTTGAAATGAGTGACAAAAAGATCTCGGGTCGCGCGATGAAAATCGAGCAGCGTAGTTGCATAAAAGTTGAAGTTTTACAAGGTCGAAAAGGGAAAGATATTCATGCATCGCTAGTTTCCGTGTATGGTGAGAATGCCTTCGATCGTTCCACGGTATCTAAGTGGTGTATAAGATTCCGGGCTGGCCGTACGGACGTCGACGATGAGGAGCGCAGCAGAAGAAAAGTTGGCGCGAATTCGCCGAAAGATCGGACCAGTATCATGATCGTATCCATGGCTTTGGATGAAGATCGACGTCAAACAGTTAGAGAAATAGCTTACGAAACCAACCTTCCTCGAACTACAGTGCATACGATCCTGAAAGAGCCCGAATATTCGAAAAAAACGAGAAAATCTTCGCAATGATGGAGTGATCATTTTGCACGATAATGCGCGACCGCACGTAGCGGAACCTATACGCCTATTTTTCGAAGAATTGGGCTGGGAATGTTTAGAACATCCACCGTATAGCCCAAACATGAGTCCATGTGACTTTGACCTCTTCCCAAAATTGAAAGAAAACCTCCGTGGGCAACGTTTTCCAACCATTCAATCTGTGACGAGCGCCGTGACCCGAGAAATCCGCAGGCTTCACCGCGAATGCGTACTGTGCGACATCAAATCGCTTCCTGACCGTTGGGCAAAGGTTATTCTAAAGGAGGGGGATTATATTGAAGGCCTGTAAATTTTTATTACCGTGAAATAAATAGTTTTTGAGATATGACGTTTGGTGACTAATTTTTCGGACAACCCTCGTAAGTAGGTCTATGTACGTTGTTGATATAATTTCGTAATCTTGAGAAATGGTCTTTTTCAATGAAAACGGATAAAAAGGAGAAAAAATTGCCGAAATTACCTCCGTGCGATTAATGTTTATCTCTAAGTAACCAATAAGAAAGACAACTTTGGGAGCTTTAAAGTCTCCCAGTAACCAATACAATGGTACTTGTTTTTTGAAAAATGTCGCCTTTCTCTCAATCGACCTAATTTTTTTTCCTTATAGCGAACCTAAATTCACTTCTTTTCTTGTATTTCGCCGGCAACTATATCAATCTCGACATTATCTTGTTCCTTTTATTCGATATTTCTGTCTCATTTCTCAAAATAAGCGCCACTAACTTTCACTATTTTCCTCTGAACATCTCATTAGATGTGTCACTTAGGTGAATCGTCTTTTGTTGATGTTCCTCCCTCAATATTAGCGTTTATTTACAGTAAATCTCGTTTTATTTTTATTTTTTCTATTTTTATTTTTTTTCGCTCGTGACTCCGGTACACGTACTTGACTGATGCGGTGGTGCCCATCCTAGGAATTGTTATCTAGTGCGAATCTAACAAGTTCTTGGATAAAGTGGGTGTTGTGTATTTTGCTAGTACGTAGTACTAGGTAGGCAGCAGGCACCTACTACGGCTAGTACTACCTATCGTGTGTTTTGGAGTTTTGAATAAATTGAATTTGAAATTCTTATTTCATTTTTATTCTCATTTTTGGTTTTGTATGTATTAAGCTGCGTTGCTTCGTATCTTGCGATTTTTTTATTTTCGCAACTTATCGAGATAACAATAGAAATTATATACTTACCTCAAATTACGCTATAATCTTATTTTGTATTATTTCGTCCCCTATTTTGTTCGAATTAATTATTATTACTGTTTTCCCACTCGAAAAAAAATCCTATTAACACTTTCACGGAACTAATCCTCATTATATTTCATTTGAGTAGAAGTTATTTCATTTTAATAACGAACTTTTTTGGCCTGAACGTAAACGTGTGGCGAATTTCGGTAATAATAAGTATAAAATAGCCCGAAAATCCTTTTCCTGGTGCGAAACAATTAGTTCTGAAGATTGCCTGCGTGAGATGCAGCTTGAAAAAAATGTACAAACTTTAGTATGTTATTCGTTTAATTGAAATCATGCTCCGGTTTCCCGTAGATACTTGTATACTTATGTATATGCGGTACCTAGCAAGAATGGGTGCGGATATTTTTTCACGGATCCGGATCATGTTCCGAATCCTTTTTTGGGGATCCGTGATCCGGATCCGGATCCTTGAACGATGATGTAATCCGTGATCCGTGATCCCTGATTCGAATCCATTACGTCGAGGATCCGTATTTCGCGGATCCAAAAAAAATGAATAATAAATGGTCAAAATCAAAATTCACCCACATTTTCTTCATGCAAAGCAAAAAAATTCCTTCAATTTTCATTTCGCTCCTTTTTACTACCTACTTTTAGAGACAGACAGTGACAGTGTCAGATGAGAAATTAGAAAATAGATTGCCATGTGCCGTGGTTAAACACTAAACAACGATTAAATTTTGAAGAGTGATCCGAAAATGAAAAAGGATCCGAAAAAAGGAACCGGATCCATCTTATGAAGTCTGGATCCGTGATCCGTGATCCGCGTACCAATATAGAAAGATCCGTGATTCGAATCCTTTTTTTTTTGGATCCGCACCCATTCCTGATACCTAGACCCACTACCTAACCAACCTACCTACCTACCTACCTATACCTAAATGACAATGATGAAGGTACTGGAAATTTGTTATAGGTATATTTATTAGGCTCACTACAAAACTACCGTTTGTAGTGCGATATTCCGGAATGTAAACTTTTTACCGTCTGGTTGGACTTACAAGACCGCAGTCATTCTGGCTTTGAATGTTCGCGTCTTCATCGTTCCAACTTATAACTTGCCTAAGAAAGGTAATATTGTCATCTGTAAAGTGATTTGTTTTTATTACTTGGTGACCTGAAAGTTTTGTACGGAGTTAGGTGCATCACCTTTTTCTTGAAACTTATAATTGGTGAAAATCAACTCTTTGCTTCATGTTACTCATCATTTTATTGATATTCCGTCTCATCGTTTTCCAGCTTTATATTTTCATTGTTCTTCCAAAACACCTTAGTACAGTTTGATACACGTTTATTATACAATTTTTGAAAATAAGAATGTACCTAATAGATACATGCTAGGTAGCTTTTACAACGTAATACATAGGTATTAGGTACCTATTTTCACATCAAGTTTCAATTTTATTAACTCTTCAAAATTAAATACTTATCGTCTTTTTTACATGCCTGAAATGAACAGTAAATTTTAAAATATGTAGTGTAACTACATAGAAAGAAGACGGTTGGGTATTTAAAATAATTAATTCCACGTCTTGGATAAATGAATTGAGTGTGATGTATAGCAGTGAAAGAGGTGGCAAATACAGGGCGATCTTTAATATGTAAACGCCTCCTTTTTCCAATTTATTATTAATTATACGCTCTCTAAATACCTCATTTCGGATTCTTATACTTATTGTTGTAAAGCATAGCTCCAGTTTTTATCATACCTCCCTTACACCATTTCAGTTTGTATATCTACCTATTTTACTTATTTTTATATAAAATCTCTCGAAGGTTTATTAATTTCTCGAATTAAATCTCGGTGATTTTTCTCAATACTTTTGTTTTTGCGAGCAAAAAGTTTGAAATTTTAGAAAGTGAATTTAACGTTCTGAGTAAGATTAGAAAACTAATTGAGGAGTTGAAACTTTAAAGGTTTGAAAATATTTATTTTCTTTATTGGGAGTTTGTTTGGAATTTCATTTGGTAATGGATCCAAGATCACTTCTGAAAAACCAAAAAATTGAGTAAACTGTGCCATCATTTACGATTAATAAAATCACCGCAATTAAAATAATATTTAATGGACCTGTATATTTTATGAAAAATGATGGCAATACTTGGAGTGGCATTGAGAGAAACTTGTCAAGTTGGTTATTTTAAACATAGGATACTCTAGGCACTATAAAAGCGGGTATGCTGAACCGCCATTTTGTGGCGATGGCTCATTTTTTATAACTCAAAAACTACATTTAAGAAAATTTTACAAGGGTCCTTTTTTGTAGAGAATAAAAACATATGACTAATTTCGCAAAAATCTTGAAATTTCATGCAGTAGAAACAGAGATATTGCAAAAACTATAAAAAATCCAAAAAATCAAGATTTTCAGAAGTTTTTGCAATATCTCTGTTTCTACTGCATGAAATTTCAAGATTTTTGCAAAATTAGTCATATTTTTTTATTCTCTACAAAAAAGGACTCTTGTAAAATTTTCGTAAATGTCATAGTTTTTGAGTTATAAAAAATGAGCCATCGCCACAAAATGGCGGTCCAGCATACCCCCTTTTATAGTGCCCTAGGATACTCAGCAGTGAACATCTGGTTAGAACATTTTCCCTACCAGTTGTTTAGGTAATATTTCTTGTTTTCGAATAAAAACAACCCGTCAGACAGGAGTTTTACTCAAGGTCATCGGTTATAGAATAGGTATTTAAAAAAAAACTAGTTTGACTGGTTCATTCAATTTTGTTCTTATATTTCGAGAAGTACTTTTAGGACATAAATTCGTAACTTTGCATTGTTTATTAGATTCTCTGCTCCGTATAAATTTACAACGTTGGGTACTTCAGAATGTCACATTCGTTGGAAATTATTGCAAATTAAAATTAAATTGTTCGAGCTTTTTGAACTTCATTCGTTTGTCTGGTACAGAGTAACTCGAGAAATGTAGACCTAAATGACGTAATTCGTATTTAAACAGATTTTCCTTCACGCTTTTGCAATGCGAACTGGATACGTTTCCTTAATTTCATCCAGTGGCGAATCTGTGAAGAAAAATATAGGGAACTCATAAGTTGATACATTTCTGTGTCACTTTTTCAAAGGGGGGAGAGGACTGTTTTATGGAGTAAATTGAAAATTCAATTTTTTTTAAGAATTAATATTTTTTTTTTAATTTTAAGGACTTTTTTCACATTTTCAAAAACTAGCTATTTTTTTTTTTTTACGCTTTTAATTACCCGGATTATCGCGCCCCTACGATGGAGTTTAAATTAGATTATAAAGATGTTTTTTTTTTTAAGAAAGTGATTAGCCGATTTATATTTTCTAGATTATCAGATGATAATATTCAGGGGTTTATATCGTATTGTAAACGTTGGTTTGAAAAGGAGGGACAAGAAAATAGTAGGTGGTTGATAGTAAGGGTATTTGAAAAGCATGTGTAGTTACAGGTGGGTGTTTGTTGGATTCCTTGATATAAATGATTATGGGAGATTCTTGTATGGCCAATACGGATTCGCGTGATGATAACTTCGTCGGTTCTGTTACAATTAGGCAGGTTTTTCCAGGGGAGAATTGACTTTTTGTACATGAATAATTTGTTTGTGGATTGTTGGGACCATTCGTATTGCCATTGATTTAGTGTTTGTTCGGATAAATATGATTGAAGATCATGTGGTATGAAAGGGATTAGTTTTGAGGGAGTGGATGCATTTTTTGCTAGATTATCAACGTGTTCATTTCCAGTGATTCCTATATGACTCGGTATATACATAAAGGTAATTTTGATTTGTGATTGGGAGAAAAGATAGTATAGATTGAAAATTTTTTGAGTGAGAGGGTTTTTGTTGGTAATGTTTTGTAGGGACATTAAGGAACTAAGAGAATCGGTCATTATTATAAATTTTCCAGACTGATAATTGTCGTTGATGTAGGTCATACAGTGGAGTATAGCCATAAGTTCAGCTGTGTTGATCGAGGAGAATTTAGGTAAGGTGAAGTGAAAGGAGGTCTGGTTTATTGAAAAGGCATAGCCAATGTGAAGTCTTTGATTTTTAGATCCATCAGTATAGCAATGTGTAAATTGGCTGTATTTTGCTAATTGTTCAGCAAAGTGTTTTTTAATTATGTGGGGAGGAAAGTCTGATTTTGGGTAGGCAATGAGGTAGGTGTTGATTTCGGGTATTGGTAAAAACCATGGTGGGGGTATTTGGATGGGTAGTTGTTGTATGAGTGAGAGAATTTGTTCATTTTGTATTATTTCTATGAAAGATGAGATTGGTTCTTGGGTTACAATTGATGGAGTTGAAAAAAAGTTCATGACTCTTTTTGTTATTGGGTGGGATGGGTTGGAGATTGTTCTAGATAGGTATTTGTTTGTAATCAATTTTCTACGATAAGAAGGGGGAAGCTCTGAAGCTTCGCAGTAGATGCTTTGGTTGGGAGAGGATGGGAGTGCTCCTATGCATAATCGAATTGCTGCGTTATTTATGGTGTCTAGACTGGAGAGGGCTAATTTGTTAGCTGAGGTGTAGGCCGGAGCTCCGTATTCTATTTTTGAACGAATTAAAGCACGATAAAATAATAGAAGTAGAGATCTTGAGGGGTTATTACGAGGATTTTTTATTATTTTGAGCAAGTTCAGGGATCGAAGAGTTTCAGCTTTTGTTGCTTTGATGTGAGGAATCCATGTAAGTTTTTGATCGAAGGTAAGACCTAAAAATTTGGTAGAGGTTTTATATTGGAGAGGTTGGTTGAAAAACATGAGGGTGGGTTCTGTTAGATGTTTTCTCTTATGAGTGAAGTTGATGATGTGTGTTTTACTACTTGAAAAAGTCAAACCATTTTCTTCAGACCAAGTTTGGAGATTATTCAAAGCAGGTTGAAGGATTTCATGTGCTATGTTTGGGTTATTACATCGGAAAGACATGTTGATATCATCGGCGAACAGTCTCAATGAAATGGGATGTGTGATTATTTCGATTATATCATCAATTAGTATAATGAAGAGGATAGTGCTGAGGACAGAACCCTGAGGTACTCCATTTTCAATTTCAAAGACTGTCGAAAGAATATTGTTTAACCTTACTTGAAACGTTCTATTTGATAAAAAATTTAAGATGAAGTAGGCTAAGTGGCCTCTGATTCCTAGTGAATGTAGTCTAAGTAGTATTTTATATCGCCATGCTTTATCATAGGCTTTTTCTAAATCGAAAAATATTGAATAAAGATTTTCCTTGTTTTTGAAAGCTGATAGAATTTCTTGTTGAAGGTCGAGAAGTTGGTCTAATGTTGATCGATTTTTACGAAATCCACTTTGAAATGTACTAATAAGATTATTAGTTTCGAGATGCCATGTTAGTCTTTTACTGACCATTTTTTCTAATATTTTACATGGGACACACGTTAGGGAGATTGGGCGGTAACTAGTTGGGTGATTGGGGTCTTTATTTGGTTTTAGAATGGGGATGACTATTGCATGAGACCAAGATTTGGGGAAAGCGTCTGATAGCCAAATTTGATTGAAAATTTGAAGGAGAGCTTCATGTCCTAATTCAGGTAGATTTTTTATCATTTTGGGGTGAATATCATCGGGACCAGGAGATGAATCGCGAATATTTTGTGTTAGAATTTGTTGTAATTCATCCATGGAGAAAGGAGAGTTATATTTTTCTAAGTTTTCGGATCTGAAATCAATTTTGATGAGCTCTTTTTTTGCTTTTATGATTTGGAAAGATTCTTTATAACTTGATGTTGATGAGACATCTGAAAAGTGTTTAGCGAGACAGTTTGTAATTTCGATTTTATTTGAAAGAATTTTTTCATTATCATTTAGAAAGTTTATGGTAGAGGGGATGTACGAACCTTTTAGAATTTTGATTTTTTCCATACTTCTTTGATGGACGAATTTTGTGTTATAGATTGGATGAATTTTTTCCAGCTATTTTCTTTTTTTTGTCGGATGATTAGGCGTGCTTGGGCTCTACTTTTTTTGAAGTTGATTAGATTTTCGAGTGTTGGATTTTTTTATATTTACGTAGGGCTCGTTTTCTATTCGCTACTAAATTCAATTTCTAATACATTTTAGAATAAAATCCTCGGCTCATTTGAAATGATTATTGATTACATGTCCCTTAATAAGTCGAAAACTTCGGAGTGAATGTGAGTTATATGGAGGAAGGTGTTGCAGAATGCAGATACAAGTCAAAGTGTTAAAATCTTTTCGGCTAGGCATATAATTATTAACTTACCTGGTTATCTATAATCGAGACAGATTAAATTTTGAAACGGAAGGTTCGCAATTTTCTTAAGTATTATTTGCATACGTAGTGGTATTACGGCATCCACAAGGCGAAGGCGTACGGTACTATTCGCCAAGTACAGCTAATATCATAGGCAGGATTAGCGCGACCTGAGTTTAATCATTCGTGCTTATTCAGGGACTTCCCATAAAGCCTTTATCCTCTCCTTCATGTGGGGGGATAAACTCGAACAAAATACTATGTTCAATTACAAATATTACACCTTCAACGTAACCTAAAGGGTCGAGTTTTCAAACTAAGAAGCCGCACGAAGTTCCAATCCACCACTCGCAAACACCTCGTTCATTTCTGGTAGGTATTCATAAGCATCCTGAGGAAATCCATAACCGACGAAATTGAAAGAAATTTTCACGTGTCGACCTTGCCGACTCCTTCCCCACGTGTTCTCTTCTCAATTTTTTATCATTCGTGATTTTAAGATAACGTGTTAGTGCTGGCTGACTCCTTTGGCATGCTTTTCCCTCGAGAGAAATGTGTATAAGGGACGTTTTTCTAGTCAATTTTCCATCCGAGAGCTGTACACAACGTTCAAGTGCTTTCGTCACGTTTTCCACCACGTTACGAGTGTAAAAATTGCATACATTGGTGGTAAGTCCTCCATACTCGATTACTCGCGACTGAATTTATCTCTTTTTCATTTTACTTTCAAGCGAGCTTTGTCGTTTTGCTAGTAGGGGTTAACAATTCACTGAAATGGTATTCAATATTTATATGGAGGAAATTGAAGGTGAAAAACTACAATTTTTGCGAGTTTTTTAAAATCTTTTTTTTCTTTTTAACGTATTTTAGAATTATTTCATTCGTTGGTTGGTGATTGAAGTGTTGCAAAAGAGGGTCGTTTAATTTCATGAAAGTTGAAAGTTATATATTATGTTGTTCCAGGTTCAAAGAATTCAGATTACTTATAAATCAAAATTTCATTTTCATTCGGGTTTATTCCGAGCTTTAACCAGTTTAAACTGCAATGGTCATCTCAAAAATTTACTCGCAAAAGTTAAAATCACTGAAAGATGAAAATGAAAAGAAGAGCAAATTCAAATGCTTTCAATAAAATAATTACTTACCTGCGAATTTTGAATGACTGGAAAATAAAAATTGAAGTAGATACGAGAAGAAGGGGAAATTTACTTGAAAATAGTGATGTACACCTTGAGTCTATGGGTAATAATAATGCAGGTTACGAGAAGTATTTTGAAGTTTGAAAGGGTAACTACGTCATTCGAGGTCACTTCTTATAGCTTCTTATCATAGTGGAGGAAAACGTTAGTAAACAAATTACATGGTATTAAATGGAGAATTTCACTAACTTTGAAATTTTTTCACTTAATTTTATAATTAACCAGTATGTTGTAACTAAAAAAAGTTTTTATACGCACGATGAATTTTTAGCCTACAAATCTCTACATTCCTATGATTTCTTTGTCTCCGGCCATCTT
>FIZV01009375.1:0-10856 GCA_900050545.1 Trionymus perrisii | reverse complement strand
CCTAAAACTTGAACTGAAAACTTAAACCTTTATTCAATCGGTTCGGCCATCCCTGGAAAAAATTCGGAGATTTTGTTAGCGGTTTTATGTAATTTGATTTTTGGATTTTCGGAATTTTCTAGAGTGTAGCTCTATTCACTTTGGGTTCAGTTTTAACACCTTAGCTACTACTAAGTTGCCGACTATAAGCTATTGGTATTAGTTGTTTATAC
Source organism: Trionymus perrisii (assembly GCA_900050545.1). Taxonomy (NCBI): domain Eukaryota; kingdom Metazoa; phylum Arthropoda; class Insecta; order Hemiptera; family Pseudococcidae; genus Trionymus; species Trionymus perrisii. Next base: position 10,644 of record FIZV01009375.1, on the reverse strand, counting down.
CTGCCCCTCAGAACACATTCGTCGTATTGATGCTGACACCTGTCTCCGTGGAAGTCTGGAACACAGTAGCATACTCTAACGTCATCTTCGATCAAGCAAAGTGCTCCATTGGCGCATAAATTCATATCACAAAGCTCTAATTCGGTTTCACAACGGTGTCCGGTATATCCTGTTGAATTCACATGTCATATGATTTATAAATTATCTCTATATTTATGCTTACTTTGCTGTGTAAAAGTTCTTACCAAATAAGCAAGCGCAAGAATAATCTGCGTGCTGATCTATGCAAACGGCTCCGTTTTGACATGGCGACGATGCACATTCATTAATTTCGGATTCGCATAAAGGTCCAGTCCATCCTAAAAAAAACATCATCGAGTTTATCATCGGCGTCGTTGGCAATTCTAAAGTTCTGCAATTTAATTATATATAGGTTTAGGTACCTGGTTGACATTCGCACGTGAACGTTAATCCGGGTCCGTCAATGCACAGCCCTCCGTTATGGCATCGTATTTCATTGGATGTGTTACAAATTGCTAAATCGATATCGCAAAACAAACCTGAAAAATAATCCAATTTTACAGGTTAGGTACCGAGGTTAAAGAAGACCGAGTTTTTGCTTTACCTACCTGAGTATCCTGCATTGCATTGGCATGTGAATCCGTTCGGAATATCGACACAGGTGCCATTATTCGTACAAGGATTTGAAGCACATTCGTTTATATCGAGCTCGCAATTCTGGCCTGAAAATTATACACGTGTGAGTCCCACATTTACACTCATATTTAAAGTTGAACGTGTAAATTTCGCATACCGGTGTACCCTTCGGTGCAAGAACAGTTATAGGCATCGATACCATCGATATTAGTGCCGCCATTTGTGCAAGGAGATGACCAGCATTCGTCCCAGTTGGTTTGACACTGAATACCGGTATATCCATTGATGCAATAACACGTGAAAGTGCTGAAAAGTTAAGCAATGCCGAATCACCATATTGTCAAATATTAAAAAATAAAAATGGAAATTAAACATCTGCAATACCTACCTATTTATGTCATCGATACAAATGCCATACACGCAAGGATTACTCACACAAGCGAATCCGGCTTCGGAATTGATAATACCGCGCAACGATATAAAGATCACGATTGCTACCCAGGATGATATTTGAAAAAACCACTTCATCAGCTGATCGTTTTTAACGTTTTTCGTTCATATCGTAATGGGTTACTATCCCCCTGCCTTAATTCAACTGTGGCACGCGTCCCTGATCAAATTAAAAAACAGTTTCATCGACACCTACTATGTAATATCTCCTAAATTACAAACCCATAAGGTAAATGGCAATTCGTACTTTATGAATATGCCTTACTTTATTTTGTGATTGCATGAATGTAATAGCACGTATTGTCATGGTGACCATATAACAACATAGCTAACATTGTTCCCTGTTTTTCATATTTTAATTTATAGTCCTTTTACCTTTCTAAGATATTCTTTTTTCCCCAATTGACAATAACGATCTTTTGTTTTAGAGAGTTTTTTGTGCATTGTGTGTGTGTGTGGTAGCTTACGTACGATTTGATAGGGTGGAATGGATGATTGAAGTATTTCCTCATATTTCAATGAAATAGACTGATTTTCGTGGTGGAATTCGAGGGTTGCGTTTAAGGCTGACGAATAAAAAAGACTCGCTGCTATGATGATGAATGTACGATCGAATACCTACCTACATAAATACGATTTTCTTTTCATTATGATACCGTAACCCTTCATTTCTATTTTAAAATCAAATAATTATACCTAGGTTGATTTTTCTTTTTGTTTTAGGAGTGAAAAATTATTATGAATAATGATCCTGGAATTATATGTTTTCGGCATTGCACGTCTTCGATATTTTGCTATTCAGTTCCTCAATTTTGTCCTATTTGTAGTCAACAAATTAGTAATAGTACGGATGTAATGCCTTTTAGGTGAGATTTTTTTCAATTCGAGGGACTTTTTCTTCATGATGAACAAATTGTATAATTAATTAATTATTAAGTACTTATGAAATAATTTTTGCAGAATACCTTATCCTTTTGTACGAGCCAATCAAACTTCCTGTTCGATATTACTCAAACCATCGAAAGGAAATTTTCTAGAGTAAGTACGTTGATTACCTGCCTAGTGCCTATCAAGCAGATCTCAATTTATGGTTATTTTTTAAATGGAAATTTTATCGCAGTATTTACAACGCGAATGCTGATCTTCATATAGGAATCACTACATCGGATTGCAAGGTTATCGAATACGACGTTAACGGATTGTGTGATTCTAAAACAAAATCATGGAACGAAAGCTTATGTGTGTATACTTTATGTGATACTTCGTGGCAAATAAAATGGAATGATGTCTTAAGACAAGTTTCTGATAAATTCAGAAATTTGAGTGAAAGGTATTCATTATAATATTTCAATCTCATTTTCATTACTTTTATTTATCATTATTGTTATTGAACGATTATGATTTTTTTAGGTACGAGGAAAATTCTTTCAATTGTTATTCATTCGTTTTAGAATTTGTGAAGTGTTTGCAACATCGTGATTTTATGGATGTATCTTCGTCTAAAAAAAAATTTTGCAAGAGATTTGTGATACCAAAAATGGCTGTGGCTTGTAACTATGTTAATTTATTTAGAAATTTAAGAAATGTTGAGTATTTTGTTGGAAAATAAGAAAGCGTTTTTTTTTCTCTACTAATGTTTGATTTGATTTGATTTTTTTATTCAAAAATTAAATTTTAAAAAAAGTTGAAATTGAATGAGAAGTTGAGAAGTGCGAAGTGGAGAACGTGAACGATTGCGAACTATAAATTGTAATTACGTGCAATTTACCAGAAATTTACAAATAAAATTGGATGGTGCGGGGTTGACAAATTCTACAAAAAACGAAATTATTTTATGCACCGCTTTTGTGACATGTTGATTTGATATTTTTCATTTCAAATCTGATAACAAAATTTTTGCAAGTTTTATAAAAATGGGAGGATGATAAATAATTTTGTATTTTTAATTTTTAATGCGTCCTAAAACTCCTAATGTAATTCGTGACTAGTAAACAGTGCCTTGAACAACGTACCTAACTTTGTGATCATGTTCGTATAGTGAACCTCGCTGCTCAATTCTCAAAGTGTTTAGAAAATGAATGAATACAACTTCAACGAACCTGTGGGCTACCGCAACGATATAAAATGTACCAAGCTGAAAGATTTCTTTTCTCGCCAAACCATAGATTCGGACCAAGAAAATCACGAATATCCTGATTTGGAGTTCATTTATTCGGATACCGATACGTTGACCAATGAAGTAGCTGAACTTTACAGTTATACTGAACAACCGGAGTTTCAGTTAAACGTGAAAGCTTTTGAAGACTACATGGAAACATTGAAATTGAAACCATGTTGGAGAAGATTAACTTATTCGGAAAAAAGTAACGTTATCGTGACGCTATTGGATCAGCTAGACGTATTAGATAAAAACATCAGATTGAAATGCGCTCGGTGTTTTCTGTACCTTTTGCAAGGATGCTGGGTCGAATGCCAGTCTGACATCGAGCAACAAATACAAGCGAAAGAAAACGTACTGATGTTGTACAAACACGGAGTGTTTAACGCTTTCGTAGAACTTTTCTATGCCGAAGCTGATATCTGCTCGGTGGCTATTCAACGCAAAGTATCGGTTAATATAAACGATTCAACCGAATTAAGAGTCATATTAAGCATACTGTATATATTTATCGAAGTTATTAGAAATATTGAAAACGACGAAGGTCACGAAAATGTCGGGATCAAGGAAGAATGTCATGCGGAAATTTCCAATCCTATTCAAGACGACCTACTATCAGTGAAATTATTTAGCATGGTGACTCGATTCTGTGGCGGTAGCGCTCCTCATTATCCGATTAAAAAAGTCTTGTTATTAATCTGGAAGTTGCTTTTGTTCTCCTTGGGCGGTTCTGAAAATTTAAAAACGATGAAAGCGGATAAAAGAAAAGAAGCAGGGTTGGCATTATTCGAAGAAGACACCATCGAAATAGTAAAAACGATGCGCGCTTCGTCGCCACCTTCCGGCGGTGCCGATGGTATAGAGACTCAGAATCAAAAACGTACCAATCGTCAGCTCAGGAGAAGTTTAATCAAGCAGAGTTCGTTAGACGAATCCCTCAACATGGATTATGAAGGTCCTATGATGGACGAAGAAGACTACGACGACGAAGTGAATAAAAACAACGCCAATAATGAGAATAACGGAAACGCTGCGAACAATAACATAAATCCGAACGAATCGGACAACTTCAATGATAAAAGTAACAATAACGAAACTAGTGTTAGCGAAGCAGCCATTACACTACCGGAGGAAACTGTAACCCGGCCGAAAAGTATAGAAAAGGCGCCTTCCTTACCTCAGCACAAAGGTCTTCCATGGGTACCGAAAATTCGACAAAAAGATTTGGATGTTTTTCTCGATCACGTAAGATTGAAATTTGTTGGTTTTACACTACAAGACGATAAAGAAACCTTGATCGGTCTTCCTCAACCGATTCACGAAGGAGTCAAAGTATTTCGGAGATACGTCTACGTGTCGTTGAGCGACATACAAATGGAAAAAGAAGAAAACATCTCTAGATATCCGATATCTCAAAAAGAAGAAGACATACCCAATACACCGGCCGAAATTTTATACCAAGCAATGCTTCCAAACATGCAGCAGAATATTATCGCTCTCTTGAAAGTTCTCTTGGCTGCAGCTCCTACTTCTAAAACGAAAACCGACTCTATTAATATAATGGCCGACGTGCTACCTGAAGAAATGCCTATGACTGTATTACAATCTATGAAATTGGGTACCGACGTCAACAGACACAAAGAAATCATTGTAAAAGCTGTCTCCGGTATTTTACTACTATTACTCAAGCATTTCAAACTAAACCACGTTTATCAGTTCGAGTTCCTATCACAATACCTCGTTTTCGCCAACTGTATCCCGCTCATTTTGAAATTCTTCAATCAAAATATCAGCGCGTACGTCGGTGCCAAGAACGTCATACCCATATTGGATTTCCCATCTTGTGTAATCGGTGACCAACCGGAACTTACCTCCGAAAGTTTAGAAATCGGAGATAATCAACAGTGTAGTTGGAGAAATGTGTTCTCTTGTATTAATCTACTCAGAGTTCTAAATAAAGTCACCAAGTGGAAACATTCTCGTATCATGATGCTAGTCGTATTCAAATCAGCGCCTATTTTAAAACGTACCCTAAAAGTTAGGCATCCAATGATGCAGCTGTACATCTTAAAGTTATTAAAAATGCAAACCAAGTACTTAGGAAGACAATGGAGAAAATCCAATATGAAAACCATGAGTGCCATATATCAAAAAGTACGTCATCGTTTGAATGACGACTGGGCTTATGGAAACGATATCGACGCCAGACCTTGGGATTTCCAAGCTGAAGAGTGCGCTTTGAGGGCGGCTGTTGATAAATTTAATAATAGAAGATATTTCTCGCAAAATGAAGATCCAGATTTCTTCCCCGTGGATGTTGACATTACCAGTGTTTTATCCAATGACGTCGATCTCACCGAAGAGTTCAAAAAGCACTATTATTTATGGGTTCAACAAGAAGTGTTTGACAAAACGATCAATTGGGATGAATTACTTCATCAGGATTCTCTATAAGGTGAGCAAAATATTTATTGTGTTTTTAAAACATCTTAATCGTGTTTAGTTTTCGTTTTGTTAATTCTATATTGTTTTTTGTTCTGTTCGCAGATTTGGTCAGTTTAATCGTATTGTATATGTTTATTCGAAACCTAAAATTTCTATTTCTGCAATTTCTATAGATTGTTTTTTGATTTTGTATAACATTATTGTAGTGCATCTTCAAATATGTTTGTAATAATTTATCATTTAAAACTTTGTAATTACTTTTTTTTATATACCTATTATCGATGAGGATTTATGCAAAATATTTTTATTGTGAGTTCAATAGTAATCCTGAACGTATTGAATAGAGATTTTTGATTATTGTTCGTGTTCAAAATATTACACCAAGTTTTACTCACTTGTTTGTACCTATGACTCATTTGTTCGTGTGCATTATTTTATCTTCCAAAAATGAAGACCATTGTTCTTTCAGAAATACTCAGATTATAAAACAACTGCTTAAATTTCTATTGATTGTCCTTTGCTTTGCGAAAATGTAATAATAGCCTAGTAAAATTAAACCATAAAAATGGGGCGAATTAAGTACATTTTGGGTTACATGAAAGTTATTCATTTTAAAATGTTCATTTCGGTGCCCTGGGCCGTTTTCCCATCACCCACTATAGTCTGTGGCAGAAATGAATGAAGCGGTTTTATGAAAAATTTCATGCATTTCAAATTTCTATTAAACTACTTTTTTAGTCAAGGTACGGCAGAACAGTTAATGACAATTTAAAAAAAAGGTAGTTCACATAAGTCCGGAGGGGTAGAGGGTAGAGGCAACGTAGAGGGTTTTTTTGGAGTCTATGATGTTTTCATTTGCATATAATGCATAATTATTATGTAGGTACTCAACCGGCCCCTTCCGAAATTGAATTCGTGAAAATGGTTGTCGATCTTCATTTGAGGAGCTCAGAATCAAAACTCACATTAACCATTCTATAAAATTTTTCAGATACCGCGAAAAACTGATTTAGTATGGCAAGGTATAGAAGCGCGTCACTTGAAATGTTTCGAATGGTCTTGAACGAACAAGTGGGTCCTCTAAATACGATTCTCCTAAAAAAATTGATTTCCGGGACCATCCGGTCTTCTTTAATTTGAATACGAAAAATGGCAAAATAAATGTGAGTTTTGACTCCATGGTCGTTTTTTCATCGATTTTTATTTTTTTGTCACAATCACAATAAGGGAATTATCGCGCAGAAATCAGAAAATGATACATTTCGTTGGAATTGAACAAAAAAGTGTTTCACATTATTAGTACAGTCATATGAAAAAAAATGAAGCGATACAAAATAGTATATTACGTAACTAGTGAAATAAAAGGCACTTTATTTACCAGTTTGATGATCTAAAAGTGCATTTTATGTCCTCCGTTACGTAAAATCTTTTTTCAAAGCTTGAAACGTACATTGATGAAAAAAAAAATTAAGTACTTTGGAAATAAGTAACAGTATTTTATGCAACTAGTGAAATAAAGTGTTTTTGGTGAATTTTGAGGTTTATTTCACGAGAGAAAGTGAGGGAAGTGATTCAAAATCGTCGAAAATCATTTTATTTCACTAGTCGGATAATATATTTTTTACGTAACCTAGGGGGAAAAAATGTACTTTTTGATCAGCAAAGTGGTAAATAAAGTGTACTTTATTTCACTAGTTACGTAAATAAATTTAGCTAAAAACAAAAACAACACTGAACAATTAGTTTGGCAAGCTCCGAAAAATTATTACAAATTTTTTTTCGAAGCTTGAAAGTTGAAACGTAGTCAACTGAGGCTCAAAGATAATCTGATTGGTGACTTTGCACGTTGTTCACACTTCACAAGTCAACACGCGCGCCGCACCTCCGCTTGCTACCAGTTTCAAATTCGATTGTAATGTAACGTAATGTAATCTAATCACAAAAATTTTACAGTAGCTGAGCAGCATTTATAAGCACTTCATATTCACTTTTGTTCTTAGAATTTTGCGTGCTTCGGAAATCAGTGATTTAAAATTTTAGTATTATTGGTGAGCAAAAATAAAAAAAACTCGGGACAATGAGTAAAAATGATGAGAGACGTTCTGCAAAATTTCGAAATTCGCCGAAACCACGCGCAGATTCGAATAAGTCAACTCGTATTCCAAAAACGCCTCAAATCAGAAATAATTTGCAAAATCGGAGTAAACTTGATATAAAAATTACCAAAGTGAGTAAACCTACCAGTGAATATAATCAACGAACGCAGCGGCCTTTGTTTCGAACCGGAACCGGAAGTTTGTTCGCTACTAAAGATAACAACCATCGTGACTCAGAAACTCGGGTGTTTTCCAATGCAGCAAATTCAATTGCCGATAAACATGAGGACAAGGGTATGCATTTTAATCGATCGCCGAATATATTTCCGTCAAATTTTAAAACAATTAGCAATCCTAAACCGACACACTCTACGCAGAATTCTCCTGATTCAAGTAGCACATTTTTCGAACCTGATTCGACGATCGATGACGATAGTTTGGAAACTAATTTGATTCTAGATAGTAACGAAATTACCAATAGTAGTATTTTGACTAAAAATACTAAATTGAATATCCCGATTTACCACAAGCCTTCGTCGAAACATAAAGCTGGCTCTGAAACGCCGAGGAAGAACATATCTGTGAAGAAGTTAACTCAGTGTAAGGCCAGTTCCGCGAAAGTCAAGACCCCTGTAATCAGTAAAATTGCCATTACAAAGACGAAGCCCTCGAATGAGAAAAAAGATTTGCAAGTCTACGAGTTTGATACGGCTCTTGACGTGTATTCTTCTCTGCATCTCAATGCGACCAAAAAGAATACACCAGTTTATAAAAAAGCCAAACCCACTGATAAGAAATTTATTTTAACGAAAGATTCGGATTTGGATAAAACATCTCAGCGTCGATTACAAACACCAGTGCATTGTAGTCCGGTCATCTCCGGTTTATCTAATAGCAAAAGTAAGCCAAAGAATTCGCCTGCGATACGCAAAATTCCACCTACGCCGAGAAAGAACTCTGAACCGAAATTTCCCAGTCCAGAATTATTTGTCGACGATTATGATAGTAATCAACTGACCAGTTCTGCCGATTTGGTATTACCCAGTTCAGACGATTTGATCGAATCTGAACGTATTTCGGTGTTCAGAAACCGGCTAAAAACCGCACAACAGGTTATAAATTCTTCGATATGTACACAATCGTCGGATCATTTGGAAAATACGTCGCGGTATCCGTTACGAAATAAAACGAAGTTCAATCCCGTTACTTATGATTTACCGTGCATTAGAAGACAACGATCAAATTCACAGTCTATACAATCGAAATTTAGTGATATGTCGATTAAGACGAGAGCGGAATCGAAATCAAAAGCTGCTATTGAAATACCTACTACTGCTGAGTCTGATATGAACGGATCGTTACAATTTTCTCAATTCAGTTCCGTACACGGTTCTTTGCTGAATTTTAGCACACCTCAAGATTTATCAACAGATATATATGATTTTGCATCAACTTTAGCACCTACTAGACGTCGATCTCAGACGAATAAGAAAAAAACTAGTGCGCAGCAAAAAGTCCGTAACGAATCCATATCAAAAGTAGCTACTGGAATACCTACTACTGCTGAACCATTCGCAAATGCATCGTTAGAATTTTCACAATTTAGTTCCGTACCCGAATCTTCGCTGGATCCCGAAACACCTCAAGGTATACCAAAAGATGTTTACGATTTTGTATCAATTTCATCACCTACTAAACATCGGCCTCAAGCGAAGAAGAACAGAATTACCGCACAGCAGAAACCTCGGGCTTCGAAGTCAACTCCGGTTAAAAAACCAAGTCAATCGAAGTCCACTGGTAATTTGTTTTTCTCAGCTGCATTTGACGACCCACTCAAAAATGTATCATCTGCAAAAAAAAACACGACTCCTAAATCAAAACCGATAAGCAATCCTGCCGCTTTATCCGAGATTACAAATCAAGTTCCAAAAAAAGACCAAGCTAACGTTTCGAAACAAGGTAAAAATAAAGCTGGAAATTTTTTAAACAGCACTTTCTCTCAACGTTGTCAAACCCCGAGTCTGCAGAAATCAATATTTACTACTCCAGGCTCTCAAACATCCGAAAATTTTCTCAATTCGAACACCCCGATCAATTCTTTTTCAACGTTTTACAGTCGAGCTTCTACTCCGAGTCAAACTTACGGAAACATACTCGCTCACATCGATAGAATAAACCACAACAACAACGACGTCGGAATGCAAGAGCTTTGTGCTTTATTCGAAATGCTCAAAGTGAGCGATATAAGCAACTATGACAGGCCTTCGTTTCTAAAATACCGAGATCCATGTCGTGTTGAAAAATCTTACGTGAAGAAAAACGATATAAGATGTGAAAAACCATGTAAAATACCGTTCCAGGGTAATACGTTCATGAATTATCGCATGTTTTCGGATTTTATTGTCGAAGAAAATGACCCACCATTTTCACGAGCACCGGTAAAGAATGGTACTTCGAGTGAAATTAATTACCGTCCATTTAAATACGCCGGTGATACGCCTGTGGCGTCCAACGACGCAACCGATGACACAAATTTATCCGTCAGAACTGCTTTGAGAAAAGTTAAATACATTTCGAGGAAAGTACCTCATTATTTTTACGCAGATGGCGATTACAATATGGATGGATTTTCGGATTGGGATTGAATGTAGCTTCATTTTATCCACAATTTAATTAATTTTCATTATTTTAAAGATTTCGTGAACTTTATTTTCTCTATTTTGTTTTCACTCACGTAGAAAATATAAAATTTACCGAAGAGGAAAAATGTGATAAATATTACAATGTTTTTTATGTTTTTTTTTTTTTTTTTTTTTTTTTTTAAAAAAAAAATTAAAA